>JBCAUG010260671.1:0-33681 GCA_038406175.1 Haplosyllis leylae
TATTTGTCTGAGTATTGCGCTAGTTATTTGTCTGAGTATTGCACTTCTGCATCAGGATTCAGTGTTCACTTAAGAGGCACAGGATTTACACATTTGGACTTTTTAAATACAACACTTTTGGCTCTATTCTAGAAGCCTACTCGATGAGTAGTTTCTAACTACGCAACAATAGCATTAACACAACTGCTGCAGTATAATCTACACTTTTTTTCATGAAAACTTACATATTTAAAAAACTTTAATTGTAACTTGTCCAGTCCAGTAAGTTGTCCAGTCAAGCACTCGTACCGTAACCTCGGTCAAAAACTCAGTAAGGGTAGATTCGTGGGTTAGCAAATTCAGCAGGCCCGAAAAAAAAGTAATCTTACCTTGACTTTAATTTTCTGGGCAGAATTTAACAGTGTCTCTTTTCCGGCATCGTGAAATGGCAGGTCTCGTTTACAAAATCCTCCCGCACTTCCTGCTCATCGTGGTCTTCGACTTCGCTGACAAAATAGAATCAGCAGAGTGTTCAATTGATACACACTAGTCATATTAGGACTGAAAGTTTCACATCGAAATTATTTTCAAAAGCCACTAAATAATACAAATAATGAGCGAGTTTTGGGTTGATTACAAGATGAGCCACAGTGACATCAAAACGATACCAAATTTGATTGCAACATGAATGTGATATTAATTTCATATAATTAACAAGTCTTTATCACATATGCGACATGTTACCCAGATTACCAGTAAAACCAATCCAATTTACTTGTGGAACTACTGTAATTTCAGGAAATATTACATTCAAACAGATTATATTGTTTACGATTAAAAGCTGAGGGGAGAGGACAAAAAACAGATACATAGGTTGTTTCCATGGTGACGGATTCGGATAATCTGTTTGTACTCGACTTGTTTTTATAATTAAAATGTTGATATTAAAGGCACATTCAGTAGATAGCTAAAATTTCAGTTACCTCTTGTGGGGAAAGAACTGTGGACCTCCTGTGTTCTCCTCTGATGTCTTTCTGTCCCAACTGAGCTAACTTGACACTGCTTGTTAGACTAAGACTTTTAAGATCTTTATGTAGCCATGCTCTATTGATTTTCACTAAACCATCTGAGCACAGACGTTAATTAGTGCACCAACAAAAGTCGCATTAAATACCCCTCAACCAGCCCTTGCAAAGTTAGCGCAGAGAGGAGATGACCATTTATATCCTGACTGGAGGTATCTTTTTTGCTGAATTTATTGCTATTCCTCATGTGATTCTTTCATGCAATTATTGCAAGTATTATGCATTTCAGAAAAAAATCTTCAGTAGAATCATCACGGTGTCTTTTCATGGCACAAGAAGCTTTGTCAAGTAAATTTATTTCCGAAATGGGTCTTTAGATGTATTTTGGCCGTGACAAAGGGGGTACGTGCCTTCTGTTCATTTGAAGTGTTGCGTGGTCCAATTTCCTTTTGCAAAGAATTTTTTGTCCCTCTCTTTTTCTATCTCTGTCTTTCCATCTGTCTACATGTCTGTCTGTCTGTCTCCATTAATACATTATAAAGTCAATTGCTTCAACTTGACTGAAAAAGGCAAGAACAAGACTTCCTCTCGAGAACATCTATTGAAAGGTTATTTATTACACACACACACACATACACACAAACGAAATGAAAATATTACCTTTCTGCTTGCACTATCCATGGTAACAACAGAACTTTGGTGATGGCCTCATTTCTAAGGGTTAATTGCGGTTTAAAGCTTACTGATGCAAGTGCCAAAAACGGAATGCGATTCCAAGATAAGAATTAACATTTTAAAAGAACTTTAAATTTCACCTCCAGGAGATGTATCAGTTGCTTTTAGCAAAATTAGAAGGACACAATTGAAAGCTAAACACGCGCAACATGCAAACATGACTGGCTTTACTTTGAGTTTCTTCAGTCACGCTTCGTATCTGGTGAAATATCTATCCACATTATGGTCTTCTCGTAAAAATGCCTTTTCTATTTGTATTCATAATATTCTTCACCAAAAACGATTCTTCACTGAAGTATTACTATCTGACACGACGAGATCAAACCGTAACGTCAGACACCATGATTAGTCCCTATTGATGATCAGTGGAACAGATCAGGGGTTGAACTGGTAACTGATTAATCGATTTATTCAAAGAATCGCGAATGATAGGACCATGGTTGCACAAAAGTATCGTTGAACAGAACAGGTGGAGGATGGTCATCGATTATCATTGAGTAGACCAGGGTTTAGAACGTCCCCGATTATTTGAACTGCATGCAGAAGTATCATTGAGCAGACCAGTTTCAGGATGCCTACCGATCATTAATTTGTACCAAGAAGTGTCATTGAGTAGATGCATTCTCGAACCGATCACCGATTAACCAAGATTCAGTTTCATTTCGGGTTTTCCATCGATGTGCTACCTGTGCCTCAGTTACCAATTTCGTGCAGAGACATGTATCACTGGTCTATTTGCAAAAGAAATTGTGAAAAACATCTTCATGGAATTTAGTTTACAGTTGGAAGTTGAAATCGAATAGTCCCTGACCATGTACGTCCTGGTTGATATTGTATTGAGGAATTTAACAGTAAGATTCATCGTTGTAATATTTGCAACTACCTTAGCCATCACATTGAAATCTGCAATTTATCTTAACAAATTTATCTTAGATTTAACAAATATAGCCAGTAAATAATAACAATAAATAAACAACCCAGCTATTTCGTTTTGTTGTTTTCTCAATTATCACTGTTACGAGGTTGGTGATACCTTTTGCATTTTTTGTGGTACGGATATTCGGCTTCAATGCAACACAGGGTAGTACAAGTCACCTGAACTCAATGGATTTTTTTCAAATTTGCCTCTGAGCGTGGCGTCTGGCAACAACCCTGATGGCCAGCATGGTAGCAGATCCCCTTTCTCACTTTCTTTTTCAAACAGAGGTAGGAGACTTAGGTTTCAAACCCTGAACTTCTTAAAAGTTTAATGTCCTGACCTGAACAGTTTTGTGTCAACATTCGTGTTTTTCCATAATTATACAATGTTGCCAGATCTGACAGATCTGCCAGATCTGGCATTTTTGTGTTTCCCTTTATATTTTATTTTCTTGTACAAATCTTGACATGTCAGTTCTTTTCAGACACATTATTAATTAGAAGATTGAATAGCATATACCACCAAATTTATCAGCGACTGCCACAAATTTAAAATAGGGAAAACAAGGTAAGAAGTAATTGCCAGATCTGTCAACTTTGTATTCTGGTAATTGTGGAAAAACTCGATTACTAGAAATGAACGTAAAATATGGCATTGAAATTGACCAATGGGCATTGTTCTTCCAGGCATTGTCGGGGTGTCTGTGAATAAAATAGCATTGCAATTAGTGTCGGTATATGTGATTGGATATCTGACTTCACGTTCATTTCTAGTAATGGAATGTAGAAAGACTTTTAAGCCTTTTAGTTTCTTCGATTTATTTAGTTCGTGAAGAACAGAAGTCCAAAAATACGAGAAGGACATATGTAAGATTAGATTAGGTTTGGTATCAAATTGGTAACGGCGAATTTAGGTTTGTTCACATGTTAACAATGGTTATGTTCAAACGGAACTTATGACTTGTCTCTGCAGAAAACATCAAAATTTAGTACTTTTTGAGGAAAATATTCAATTCCTATATCTATGTTTCAGTGGATAATGACACCATCAACAATTCTGGAAGATATTTTGCTTGTTGAGTCTATAATTGGAAAAATATAATGGCAAAACTGTAAAAAGGCAACATTCGGTCATGAGGTATTAGTTGTTTCACTATACTTTCTAAAATATTATTAAATTTCCTTCTGAAATTTTATTGTGTCATTATCCATCGAAACATACACATAGGAATTCAATCTTTTCTAGAACAAGTACTGAGTTCTGACATTTTCTGCCGTGACAACAAGTCATGAGTTCCGTTTTAATAACCCGTGGTTAATGTGTAACACTTAACAAAAATGACGAAAACTTTTGCCAAACACAATTACAAACCTTTAGATTTTTGGAATCAAAGAAAGACGATTGTGAACACACGGAACGTTCACCCTTGAAAAAGAACTATGTTGGTGTCGTTGCAGTGGGTAGATCAAATAACACCTATTCTCCACAATCTGTTTCTGTTAAGAACAACTTTAAAAATAGCTTTGCAGTGGTCTTTTTTCTCTTTGGCGTTTACATGTTATATCATTTTCATTTATCTTCTTTGTCTCCCTATATTTAATCAAACCCATCAACTCAACTTTGGAAATTCTGGAGCAATTTCACTGGGTGCCCGCGGGATATTGACTGCTGATGCAGGCAGCGTCCATCACCCGGTACCCGCGGACGTCTCATCACCAACGTACGCAAAAGCGTCACAAAAAGGCGCTAGTGTTTCACGACAAGCTGTGTGGAAAGATTCACATGCCTGATCACAGGTCTAACACCGTATTACCACACCACTAGATCACAAAGGAAGCACAATGCCTGGCGGGCAGCTTCATCAATGGATTCGTGTGGGCACGTTGTTTAAGACTGAGTTGGCATTCGAGTATGGCACTTGTCAAGTGCATTAGGATATTTCTTGTGCATTCCGACACCGAATACAGGCCAATTTAATTCCCTGTTTCATACATTTGCAGAATTTAGACTAATACAGGTTGAGTACGGTTAATTCGAACTGATTCGTCGGCAAGGTTTTCCTTCGAAATAAGTGGATTCGAATTAACAGTGCATTTTAACATTAAATGATAAGAGAGTGTGTAGTAAAAAACTTTGAATTAAGTGGAATTTCGTATTAACCGTGTTCAAATTAACCGTGCCCAACCTGTAGTGAATAGTATTGTAGCGCGGCAGTCCACTGATTGGTTGGCGGCCAATGCACAATTTTCCCCTAATGTACCGAAACGTGTTTGTAAAATTGGCTGTTCAGTTTGCATGAACATCAGAAATTTCTACCTAAAATATAAAAAATTCTGTGAATTCTGAATTAAGCCTTGGCAATTTCAGCCTTTTACTCATGCTGCCTCTACTAGTGGAAATTAATTCATGCATATTTGATGAACCCAGTGCGTGGCATGGCCATATTTCAAGTTTTAAGTAGGTTCAAAATAAAAAAAACAGTCACATACTCAGAACATTCTGACTAATGTACAATTAGTAATTCTGACTAGTAGTGTGTCAGTACTATGTCACACACTTGTTCCCAAGTTTGAATCCCATCAATGCTTGTGTCGTTTACCTCTTGGTGGTCAGCATTGCAGCTGGGCCTTTTTGATCCACGTACTTGTGGTGTCACAGCAGAGCTGAATTTGATGAATCCATTGCATGCAAGTGACAAAGCATATCAGCAAAGGATCTACCCTGGCTTTAAACCCAGAGCAGAGATCACTAGAAGTTCATAAAAGGTATCATTGACCCTTATAAAAGACTTATGTCCTCCAAATTTTTTTAAAAAAAGATTCTAGCTGCTGAGGGATCAAAAATTACTGATCTCAATTGGATTTTCAACAGTATCATTAGTTTGAGTTTAATAAGTCAGCTATTATTGATAGAAAACAGTTTGAAGCGGTTGAAACTAATTTGTAGTAAGTCAAAACTTACTGATCTTGTCAGAACAAAAAGAAATTGTCAAACAAATTTGGAATTTTCTTCAAATCCTTGAAAAAGTAACTTTGAAGACTATTTGGCAAAATCTCCCAACACCTTTGAAATTTAGTGATAATTTTCAGAGTGGATTCTGAGATGTTTGTGATATTTGTGGACTTTTTTAAAGGAAAAATACTTTAAAAATTCCACTCATTGAGTATAATGGGTACAAAATTGCCGATACTGTCGTTTTAGTCAGAAATTATTGAAGTTTCTTCAGAGTGATCTGGGGAATTTATCATGCGCAGGCTACAATGAATACAGACAAAGGGAACCACCCTTACCTAAAATCTAACTGTCTGAAATAGAAGAATCAGTGGCTCCAACATAAAGGTTTGATTTGAAGCTGGCTCTTTTGAGCTCAGTAGGATGCAAAACGAACACATATCTCGAAGAAACCATCCATCTAGATTCTTCATGAAATACAAAATGTTACGATCTTAGGGTAATTCTGATTCACAAAATAACTTAAAAACTGAGACTCAAACTCACACTCACACACAGAGTTCTACCTTACAGCGTGTAGCCAGTTTCTCCACGCCGGCATTTGATTCCAGCCGACAGCTCCTGATTCTATTTATAGAAACATCCATAAAAGGTAACATCAGCAGCAGCTGCGCAGAAATCATTATTCACTTTACTCTGTTGATATATGACATGATTGCTCAGACATGTTTCAAAGCAAAAATGAGCTATTACCATCTTCAATAAACGCGTTCAAAAGGGTACTTTGTATTGCTCTTTGAACAGAACAAAGGCAGCCATTACAAGAACTAATCAGCATTTACCGTTTGATTATTTCTGGCGAGAAATGTTTTTCTTTTGAAAAATAACGTGGCGGTGAAAGAAAAACTACGCCACAACTTTGTGAAATTACACTTTACAATCAAATGTGTGAAATGCAGCCTTAAAATAGAGTATTTCATTTTCCTTTCACTAAATGGTAATTGCAATTTATTGTGCGCAAATGAATCTGACTATTTTCGAATGAAATATCAGCGATTTCAGTAATACAATGTAACTTTTCGCAATGACTATGAAGTGCGTCAGTCAATTGCAAAATGTGTCACACGCGAGGACACACAATGCAGGAATAGATGATGCACGTGTACAGGCGTGCATGTCATCGTTATGTCATGCATGCACGCGCGTTTGAACACAGCATGTATCGTAAAGACGAAGAGGACTGAATGCAGCGCATGCAGCTTCCACCGCATACAATACATGGTCACATACAACGCTTACATGTCCCCGTCGTCCCTGCTGCTGCTGCGGCTGCAACAAGAGAAGCTGCATTCGCTGCTGTCGCTTATGGTCCTCACTGCTAATAAGCCCAAGTTACATTACACGGCACCATCCACATGTTTCCACAGACACAGCTTCCACGACTGTTGTGTCGGGTAGTCTGTTAAAATAACGCTGTTAAAATGCCTGTAACGGAATAAAAGTATGGGATGAAAAAGTACGGTATAACATCAAAGACAAGGACAAATAACATCATGTTTATCAATGTGTAGTGAGTCTGGTTTGTTCACAGAGATTGAGGACTGGAGAATATCTAATGATTAGTAAGTGATCAAAGGCTTTTCCGAGAGACTGGGGCCATTGGGATGTTCAGGGGATCTCAGTGATCAGAGGCTGCCTGCCTTCTGCAGTGGTAGTGGTGGTCACTGGGAACTAAACTGTAGGGCCTGCAGAAAAACAATCAGCATCAGCAGGCATCCTGCTGAAGGAGAATTGAGATTTGGATTTTTCCCAGGCAGAAGTGGGAGAGTTTATTTTTAGCATCAAGCAGAATAAGAACAACAAGAGAAGAACAAGCAGTCGGTGAGAAGGAGGAGGAGGCGGTTATTGAACCTGGTTTGCATGAGCGATAATAGAAGGAAAACAAACAGTGGCTGTGTGACGCATTGATGTGGAATCGGACAGAGCTCGTTGAGGAGCTTGCCTGCGACATGGTTTCTCTCACTGTTCGTTCTGCAGGCGATCCTTCTGCTTAAAGGAGGAGGAGGCAGGACCCAACTGCATGCAGCAGCTGCAGAAGTTACAGTAGTACAGGAGCCCTGCAGTTGAAACAGGAAGTGCGGGAAACCAGGAATCCAAGCCACTCGTGTTTATTATTGTTCGATCCCCGTTTTCAAGGGAAACAACCGCAACCATCATCACCACCAACCGTTGCACCCTGGAATTGTTACCTGCCATTCACGGATTGGTTCCACCACCCAACAACAACATGGATTAATTTATCGCACTCTGACAGGTAATATTTTCATTTTCTTTTCATACTTGTGTCAATAAGTTATTTCGCTGAAAAAAAATAGAAAAGAAATCATTGCTTAGAAAGATGAACTACTTTCGGTTTCTTGTGTGAGAAATACACACGGAAGAAATGTCGAAGAGTCAAAGCGATATGGATTGATATCTGTCAATGCACCTAATTTCAAGGCAAGGTGTTTGGCGATGAATTATTCGTCTTTATAGTTAAACGGTGTCATTGTCTTCGTTAAATATCTGGTGGAATATCCTTTCAATACCTCAATCATCTTTCTTTTGTATTTTAAGTTGACATTTTCTTTGTGTCTTTCAATGGGTATAAGATCTACATTTGAACACTCAAAGAATTTTATGTTTCTTCAATGAACCGTAACTGCAAGAAAGGCATGTAAAAGCAAAAACCCATTACTTCCATGGCTTATCAGAAAGTTGTCTATGATGCTGGATTTAATTTCATCACATTTGTATTGTGTGCCTCTAGAAATTTCATATGTCGTCGATCTTTCAGTCGAAAACATGTGATGTTTTTCCTCTGGAAAACTACCACGTGAGCTACATACGGACATTGTATTTTTTTCACCCCTAAGATCAATTTCGATTTTTATAATGATGACATTTTAGATTATTTTTCTTTGGGAAAAAGTTCCATTGAGTTGACATAGAGTTGAGAATGTTATCGGCATGTGCAGACAAACGATGCTATTGAAAGGCACTTCAGTTCATTAGCACAGATCCCGGTCTCTGTCTCAATTTCCCTTTTATGTGCTTCGAAATAATGACATGTTCAATAAGACAAGTTTGTCTTTGGAATTGACATCAACAAGTCAATGCAGTTTAAGTATAAAAATACTGATTTTATTTTAAGCCTTGATAACTTTTGGACTTTGCAAAAAAGACAATTTTCTTGTCACCTTTCAAAGAAATTTTCATATTTGCCTTCTGTAGATTCCATTCTAAACTTTAAGATTGGTTACGGTTACGCTCTCATCCCAGATAATGACTCCAACAGTTGTAACCAAATAATTTAAAAGATACTTTGAAACTGGTCACAGACAGTTTTTGCATTGACATTGTTTCACTTTAATAAAATCCCAACTATAAGATGTGTGCCTGAGGTCTAATGTACAATCAAAAGTGGCGAAGAAACTCACAGGATGTTCCGTTCCGTGTACCACTGGTCTCGGAAGTGGAATAGCATGACTTGTCCCATTAAATAGTACTTCTGAGGTGCGCTTTTAGAAGTATTGGCGACTCATTTGTATCTATCAAAATAATAAAAAGTGAAGTCAAGATTCAGGGCTGTGCTTTCTTCATAAAAGTTTACCTTTTGTAACTGATGCTTCACCCTGTCAAAAGTTCAAGAAATTCTGACCAGTTTGTAATTCCTGATTCCGAGTTTTGTAATAGTTTTCTATGAGATTATTGTCATATTGTAAAAATTGAGTCAGAAAAATCTGTTTAAACAACGTTCAAAAAGATTCTCATTCTCATTTCTCACACTTTATTGCATTAAAACTGATTTCAATTTTCATTGATACAGAGCGAAGCATTGTGTTGTAAGTTTCATAGTTCCAAGTCAACTTATTAAAAAAAACTGTTACAAATGAAAAAATAACCATTGTGATGACTAATTGCACTATCGTCAAGCGGATATGTACAAGTAGAAAATGATGAAAAGAATCCAAAACGTAACCTCACGGTTCATGCAGACACCTTGTGGATAATGCCTTTACTATAACACAGGGATTCTCCGTCTCTCTATTCCACTCTGTGTATTTCTCATTTATTCCGAAGGTACTTTATATGCAGGATCGCCCCATTATATTCCACTCATGGTTTCGGGGCTGCTACTGATGAGCAGGGGACGTGATCACTTGTAGATAATTAGATTGCGAATTGCATTGTCTGGGTCCCTTACAACAACAATACGCGCTGTTTACAGAGACATTCGAGTTTTCCATGTGTTGGTCTGTTTGTAAAATTTGGCAAATCCGCTCCGTATCCAGAAGTGACGTCAGTTGTGGATCCAGGATATTCCAGATAACGAGTGCTGACCCCTAAGTGGTTATTTAGCCATTTTTTCCTAACACTGCATGAAAATGAAAAAAAATTTGGTCGAGAGAGGTGCATTCCTAGCATCCACCCCTGGATCGACCACTGGACGTTCAATTTTTTGTGAACATCTTGAAAACAAGAATATTTTTTCAAATTCAGATGGTTTTGATATGGTGACTACCATAGAAGAATAAGAGGGAATTATTATCCACCCAATAAGAACAAAAATAACCTTTTTACTCAAAGTCGAATAAATTATAAATGAAAATCGATCTGATCGGTCAATTTATGTGGAATGTGAGGGTTTTGGGTGAACAGTATCAATGAAAGACACTTTATTTCGCGTTCATTTTGCCGTACTGTGAAAGAACTAGTCGGTTGATGATTGTCTGCTTTGTCCGACAGTGAATCTACGAAGATCTCGACTATTTAGTCTTTACATAGACATTGACAGACGTGTTTTCAGGTGGGAAATACAGTGATATGTACATGGTCGTTTCTGCATTACAAATATGGTGCTTCCAACACGGTTGGTTTAAAATGGATTATAATAGAAGAAAGAAGCAACACGGCAATATCTCTCGCACCGGTGTTGAATTTACCTGTACAGTGGCCTGCTGCCTCCTTGCCTGCTGTAAATACCTCCTCCCAGACCTCTTCCAATGTATTTCAGGCATTTAATTGGTCAAAAGGAAACTAGATCTATGTTTTAATGAATGTTAGGTGTATGCTAAACCATGGAAGGTTGCCGAAAATGATCTCAATTTCTTCTTTTTTTTATTCTGTGTTTTGTCACTGCTGAAAGTACCGAACGTACGTCATATTAACCTTGAAGTTACGCTTATCTTCTGTATTTTTGAGCACGAAGTAATCTGGAACCACAAAGACTCCTGAATTACACGTTGAATTAAATTACAGCACTCGCAAAGAAAGTTGTTATCTAAGAGACAAGGGTCCTTAGGGATGAAACAAAACTCATTTGGTAAAAAAGTTCCGCAATCCTTTCTTTAATTTTGTGCACACAAAGTGCGCAATTCTGCGGAGAAAGATTACATAATACATCTGAGGGACGAGGAGGAATTAGCTTCTGTGCGATTAGGTTTGAAGCTGGATTAAGGTTCGTGCACACTGAGAGAAAGCAAATGGTGGTATCTGTTCCTACCTCGCGAGAACACCTTTTTACCTCGTCTCACCCCGCTTAAATTTCCAACGAGGTCACTTCACCAAAATGACCACAGTGATCCTCGTCTGCAAAATTTGTAAAAAGTTTGTGAAATGAGAACGAGGTAAAAAATTAAATTCGCGAGGTAGAAACAAATACGCCCAATAAAATATCAACACGACATATCTTTTTTTCTCTTCACTTTTCCGTATGGTAGTAAAAAAGTGGACAATGCAGGAGACATAGTGTTAGTGATATCACCCACGTTCGTTTTCATTTACGCTTAGTGTGCATCAATCATCAGCGAAGTTTGTCGTCATTCCATGCAAATGCTGTATTGCAAATATCCAAAACCCTTGTTAACAATATCGTCCTACATTTTCAAGTTTTCGAATTCGAATTCGCTTAACTCAGTGTGAACTGGCCCTTAGGAATGCGTCTCCTGTGAACGAGTTAACTAGTTAGTGCCCCTGGTCATCATCCCAGAGACTGTAAGCTGATTAAGGTGACAAGGGTCCCTCATAGAATAGCGGTCTTCCCCTCTCCATTCCACCAAATCCGCTCTCTCCTCCCGACTCGCCCTTTCCAAAGTCATGGCTTTGAAGGGAACAAATCCGAGAGCTTGCACTTAAAGAACGGATGAGTTTAATTTGGGAAATCACCGCCGGCTTTTTCTGAAATTGAAGCAATTTTGAAAGAAAAAACTAGACTAATACGCATTAGGCGTGGTAATTCTTAAAATACTTTGAAAATGATCTATTTCTGTATTTTTCATCTCAAAGAAGTTTAAATTCTACGTTTTATTGTTTCTGATTGTTTTTTTTAAAATTTGACAAAAACAATTGGTCACCAATTTTTTCTTGCCGCACGTGTATAAAAATGTGCAAAATTGTTGGAAAGTTTAAATTTTAATAAATTTCCCACCTGAAAGCTGGATACATTTTGGCACACCGCGTTTTCTCCCTCCTCTTCCTGCAATATTCCGTTTTGGAAATTGGTCAAGAATTGAAGTTCATAACGAGTTGCGCCGTAATGGCCCTTACACATTAAAGGATTGTGCTTAGTCGTTTCCCAATATCCTCCAACTAAGCTTCCCCATAATTTCGGCTTGTGTGTCTGAGTTCTTCCAAAATTAACCTTCTCTTTCCAAAATGTTTCTGCAAAAAGTTCAGAATCCTGAAAGGCTGTGGCGCATTTTTCAAATTAAACGTAGACAGACTTCAAAGGAACTTCTTTATTGTCCTTAACCAGGATTATGATTTTCCTTTCACAACGACCAAGCAGAAACAGATATAATGCTCAGAAATTGAGAAAGTCTAGACACATCATCTGTAATTCATCTTTATCGGGATATATTGGATTCTATATTATGTAGTAATCTAACGAATAAGATCAGTTGTCCAGCAAAGGGAGACAGTCACTATGCTGCTCAGGTAGTTGATCCTCGGAGAGGGTGACTCGATCGCATATTGGCTCCGCAGATAACATTGGTGATGATACAGGGTTGTAAATTTCAAAATACCAATAGGGTTTTCCCTAATTTGAACAGAAATTTCTGAAAGATCACTGAAGCCTGAAATGGGGTAAATTTAAAGATACTATCTGTTGCCTGTCACTTCCTGGCACTGAGGTAGAGCGTTGCTTTCCTAAACAATAGATACCAGGGTCCGAATACAGCAAACCTTTTTCAAACTTATATTTTTGTCACTGAATGCAGGGACAACATTTGGGGAAACTTGCATGTATTACAACGCTGGTACAACTTCGTATTCTTTCCTGAAGAAAAAAGTATTTGAAAGTTAATTCACCGTATCATATCACTTTATTGCTTTGAAGAAAGATCTGTTCAAGCCCTATGTTAGGATTTATTTTGCATCACGTCCACTTTTCATTTTAATGGTTCAAGCTGGATTAATAAAATACATTTTTTCAGTAATAGTTAATAGCCTAGGCCTTGTTGATTGTTGATTTGTTGATTAATGTTGTTCGAGATCGAAGGTCTCGTCTATTCATGATTCACAAGTTTTTAATTCTCGCTCTGGCTGTCGCTTGCTGTTGATCCGTGTGAACAGGCTCTTTGTCTGTTGCCTTAAACAGAACCAGCCCATGTGCACAGGAGCCTTCGAATCAGTTTTCGCATTGTTAGAATATCGCTTCAATGAATATGCTCCATGTCTTCCTGAGGGAGGTGGTCGCAGGACAGAATTCCTGCATCTCATTTGATCAGTCCAAGGCTTCTATGTTCACATAACTTCAAGGAGGCAAAGCTGAATCTTCACTCCTTGCAATATTTTGATCCATGGTCAAGATTTTATGTAAATTTTATCACCAATCAATTTCACCTGTAAGATCGTTTGACGTCTATGAGAAACCAATTGTCATTGGTAGAAAAATCCACATTGTACAACCACATTCAGCGATGTCCGAATTGTATACGAAATCATCTTTCCACCTAATCGAAATAGCCTGGTGAACCAGTGGTCAACCACAAGGGCCAATACTCCCTTTGTCCACTGCAAATGAATTCCATTTTGGTCAGTGTTTGCGCTTGTTCTATGTCAGGAGGAATATTGATCAGAATTTGGGGATGGTGACGTCAGAGGAGTAAACAGTGGGATTAAGAACGTGGATACTGTCCAATCCCATGGGGATCTGTCGTAACATCTTCAGGCTCGTGCACGCCACGCGACAGCGGCGGCGATGCGCGAATGCGATGCGGCGTAGCATAAGTGTTGTACTTTTACTTTGTTTTCAGATCATACAAAAGCGATTTTTCTTGAAAATAACTCGGGCTGTTTTACTCTTTAAGATTCGTTCATATCGAACGAATTCAATTAAAGCTACAGATCTTCAATTCATCAATCCCATCCATCAAACACTAATGTTGTATTGATCATCTTCGAAAGACCAGTATCCCACTACGATTGTGAGGTTTCGCTCCAGGTGAGCAGTCCTTTCTACCTTTCTACCTTTGTCCATTTTCAGTCAAATCGCTTTCGCTTTCCCGTTTTCCTTCGCTGGCTTTGAACAAATCATTAGACTCGTAATATCACGTAAACAAGTCCAAAACATCCAAACACTGCATGGTACACCAACCAATTGGCCTCGGTGAAATTGAGGTTGTGGTATAATTGCGATATAACCGGTATTGATCTAATGTGGCTTGGAGACGAGATTAACCTTACAGCGTCATGTTCTCTCTTCATAAATCCGACTTCCGAGTATATCAATACCATACACTACCAAATTTCACTTTTGTCTAATAAAATAAAACGTGCATCAACGATATATATATGGAACAGGAAGAGTCATTGCTTCATGATAAAAGGAACAAGTTCTAAAGTAGATAAAATTAAAATATTTGACGAAAGATGAAATATTAGTGAATCTAGGAACCGTCTCAATTGCAGAGAGGTGGCAAATTACATTGGTTATTTTTTACAATGTGGTATCATTCTAAGCAAATTCAAAGGCTTTCTGAATCTGATTGGTTGGACCACATTACCAATTTACTTACTTTTCTTGTTTTGTTTCACATTCTTGGTACTGGCCCACAGCCATTAAAACAGATGAAGACAAAAAGTTGTTCCCTAATTAGTGATATTCTGAATGCTCTTCTGCACATTAAATGTTCACTAGTCTGACTTTATTTTATCTTAATTGCAAGGCAAAATTTGCTGGATTTCATGGATTGAGGAAAAAGATATATTTTTGCAAAATACGCACACGATTTCTTGCAATGATTCAGCAATGACGCCAGAAAGGAGAAAATGAAAGAGACTAAGAGGGAGGTTGAGAGATGTTGTGGGCAACAAGCCATTTACTGGAGGGACTGCGGTGAGAAATGTCAATCAGGCAAACCTTGAGTCAATCCAGTATTTGGCCTTCAAATCCGTGTTTATCGCAATCCGGATATGCTGCTCCAGGCTCAAGAGTCCATTTGTCAATTGTCGGGTCTCTTTAATGTGGTGTGTGCGCACCTGATTTTATTTTTGCGATTACCACTGAGAAATCTGGAATGTTTTGAAGGGTTTAAAGTGTATCTTATGCTATTCTTATGTATTCAAAGACAGGAATATCACAAGAGGCTGTTACTTTGATGTACAATTACCATGATACGAACACATCTAAATGCAGGTTTATCGGTCAAATTGTGTAGGTGGAGTCTCCTCCCTCTCATCCCCACAAAAGAGTCCATCCACTTAAAAATATAGAACGGATTTGGGTTTTTGGATCAGACCGACAGAACTCAGGTACGAAAAACCATCATCTGATCCAATCCACTAATGACCAGCGTGAACTTCTGTTTCAACCGAATTCGGTCGGGTAAAATGATTCAAAAGAAGCAATAGACCTTTTCATAAAAATGGATTGCTGATTCATTCCCATAAATCTAGTTATTCCTGGCTGACTGACCAATCGACTTCAAATCCGGTGTAGAGTGCCAAGTAATCCTAATTCAAAATTACAACATAGGCCATAATTGCACATAAAAATTTGCCCTTTTCTCAAACAAATTATAATTTTTCATCCAAATTTTACTTTGAAAAATAAATGTTTAGATTCTGAATAAAACAAACTGAAAGTATCTTAAACTGGAAGCAATGGTGTCTGCTGGTTGTGGACTAAAGTGTTAAAGGAATCCCTCAAGATGTACTCGCCACTGGGATGTGCCAAGATTCATAAGGGGGACATTCTATTCCATTGGCGGATCCAAGGGGGTGCAGAAACGCGTGTTCCCTCCACCAAAATGTCTTCATTTTCATGGGTTTTAGGAGAAATTGGCCAAAAATAGGTTGGAACCCACCCAACTTTGGGGGGTGTACTTTCATGACAAGCGAAATGTTTCTGACCTTGCACACACCGTTCCAACAACAAATTCAAATCCTTTCGTTAAGCAGAATTTTGAATAAATATTTTCATTGGTAGTCTTTTACTTGCTCATTCAACTTTGTCCTTGCGAATAAGAATGGCGCGGGAAAATATGCATTCATTGGTGACAAATTGATACCTTTTTCATAATTATTATAGACCTGCAACGGTGCATTTGTGGGCTATTGATACTCCTTTTTGGGGCATCAAGTGACGTCAGAGACCAGGATGAATGGTTCGTCTGCACGCCACATGTTTGCGTTTGAGCTCGTCCTCTTCCATCTCACACATAAATTTCTCCTCACAGTTTTCTGAGATCCTAGAAATTAATTAACCCTTATCGAAACTGGGTTGAAAAATGTCCACACCTTTTTGAAGAGCAGCAAATGATCAAATCGCCTGCAAGTGTCAAAGGCACAAACAGGGTTTAAATTAGAAATTAATAATTGAAGTGAAACTAATAGCTTTAGTTGACCGCGATTTCTGAACATGCGTACTTGTTATTGATCATGCACAATCGCTAAAGATTCATTTGCGAAAACTGCAGTCAATTTTTTTTGTGTGATTAAGAGAAGATTTGGTTATCCAATAAACTCCATGGTATCAATCGAGATTTTTCAAAATTGAAATTTGGACCAATTGGACGAATTCTTCCAATAAAATTGTGCTAATTTATGGTAAGGTCACTGTTGATATAAGTTCGCTATCTGTGAAGATAGTGGCCTAACATTTGAAACTGTGTTATGATAGACAGGTGTCTATTTGTTTGCAAGTATGATTGATAGAAATTAAGTGCAAATACACATGGGCAGGCCGCCATTGGTGTCTTGGTAATGGCACCAAGTCTGACAATAAGCTTGTTCAAAATGAAGTCACCAACCCAGCATTTGGATCAATTGGTCCAATTCGTCTAAAATCTAATTTTAAAAAAAACCGAATGAATCTACTCATTAAAGCTGCGAACTATCCTTGTGCACACCTGACTAACCCATTCGTTTCTCTTGTAAACACATTCTTCTTCCCATTTCTTTGATGGATTCACCCTATTTTTCAATGTGATTGGCACCATTAAAATTAATACAGATCCTTATTATTGCCAGATTGCTTTAGCATTTCATGGTTATTGTCCTCTTGGTTTTGTGTGAAAGCCCCTTAGGTCTTCTGTCAAGCAATGCAGACATTAATTGCTGATTCAGCCAAAATAATTCCTTTCGGGGCCAAAAACCTCCGAAAATAGACGTGACATTTTCGAAATCACCTGCAACAGAATTACTTTAAACAAGCAATTGTTGATCAAATGTTCCAGCTGTATTAGACTACTTTCGACGTGGGAGGACAAAATTCAATGGATCTCTTCGTACTGATGAGACTATGGTACAAAACCGTTCTCACTTCGATTTTACGCTTTTAGCAATGACGTTTTATCTTCTGCAAATTTGCTGCAAAATGTCAGATAGCTAAATGTAAATATCAAAAAGGTCAGTGTGCAGGTAGATCGACGGATTTGTTCTTAATCCAGATTATGTTCATCGACAGAGGAAATAATGGTCCAATTCAACATCATATTTCCACAAAAAATTGAAGTTTGCAATTTTCTTAATAACTTACTAATTAGATCCACTGGCCCAAAACATGGAGCCATGACTCATGGTACTTTTTGTTTCAAACTAGATCTAGTCTATTTGACATGTCAAAATCAAAAATGTTCACGAAGAGTCACTTGCCTCGAGGAAAGTGTTACATGTTAATATTTAAGGAAATATATGCTCTTTTCTTGTGCTTTGTGCACGTGTGTACAATTATCAAAATATTTCTATCACTAAGTTTTCGGTATAATCACAAAATAACTTTAACTCTAATTAGTGGAAACAGTGCGCTACTTGTTTTTCTGTACTTCGGTAATGAAATTGGAATATCTCAATAGAGTTCACTCCAAATGAAATGGAAATTCAGTGAAATCAGGGAATCTCACAAATCACTGATGCACGAATTGGGATCAATTTAAAGATCCCCTCTGTTGCCTGTGTCTAGTAACATTTTGGTCTCTTACACAGGATGTTTAAGGTTTGAATAATACTTTTAAATACAAATATTTTACTGAAGTCAATGAAAACATTCAGGAAAAATTCAATTGCAGATATCCGATTCCTTGCTTTGTGTTTGGAAAATACAGTGAAAAAGGTTCATGACACGTTTTCAGCCGCAGTTTGGCAATTTACTTCTCCTCGGATACTTATCACTGACTCTTTGTGGCTTGTAGGACCTTCAATCTGATTAACTGTGTCGTAGAAAACTGAATAATAAAAAAACAAATGGGAAATTCCATTACGTCTACATTCCCCTCTGTGTTTTGTTGAAAAAACCCTCACAAAGCAAGACAATTGTAGTGAAGGATATAAATCGCACTAGAGTCTTCTAGATGAGAACCTTCAGCTGAAGTTAGTCTCAAAAAGTGTTCCCTATATACAGTTTGATTATTATCAAATTAAAGCCATATATTTGTCATACAGTTATGACTTGAACAAAAAATTGCAAATTAAGCCGCGACATTAGTCGTTCGCTTGCTGGCTCGTTGCTATGATACAATAAGACATTCTGACAGTATGACATCATGATTCGATGTAAACACATTTCCACCAGCTTAAAGTAGGCCTACTTATCATAAAACTGCCAAAACATATTCCCAGAAAAACCTATGATCCCTCTCTTTCAATCACTATGCTGACAACAAAGAATGCCTCTATTTTTGTCAGCCAACTCTACCAGATTTAGCATTATGTCTTGTGATAAAAACTCACAAAGTTCTTACGGTTACGATTAGTCGACTATTTCTCAGCTTTATGGTTTTTTTGTCTTATTACGGTTAAACTGTCGGCTGGTACATTTGTTTGATCTAAAAGAAATCACATCAAATAAAACTCAAGGTGTGTCTCCCTGAAGACTGTACCTGTATGCATAATGAAATAAGAGATGACGACTGACACAATTTAATGTCAGAGAAGAAATCGTTAAAAGGTAGACTATTCACAAATCAATCTTCTTTTTTAAATTTAACAGTGATGGAACCGATGTAGCCCTTTGTCACCTCTAGACCCTGGATCAACTTGTGATTATGCCTTATCTGAATCAACAGCGATATCCTTAAAAATGTACTTTTGGCCCCCACTTCATCTTGCTTAATTTCCAGCGGTATTACGAGAACTTGAGTAGGGAATGTAGGTATTTTAACGGCTTTTACGAGTTTGAATCCCCTGCACTTAGATTCATTCAGAGACCTATTACTGAGGGACAGCTGCGACCAAAAGGACTTGTGAAGGTCTTTTTTGTCTGAGTCCTCAATTCTTTATACGTCTGAAAGGGAACTGCTAAAAGTAATTTTCCAGTAACAAGGGAAGACATCGTCTTAGAATAAAGTCTCATCTGCTTGACGGTTAGTAGTAATTTGGTTGCTGTAAAAGTTAGTTTACACAAGGAGAAAGCAAACTACAGTGCTAGCGAAATTGATAATGTTATCAAATAGATTCTTTTCTGGAGAATTCAATTAGAAATGGCACAGAAAGGTAACACTTTTAAAATATTTCGTGTTCACATTCGTATAGTGTTTTGATTTTCATAAACTTAGAAATATGGAACGGCGGTAAAAACCTTAATGTTTTGCTTTTGTTGTCGAATTCGCATTCGCTAAGAGTGAGTTATCCCTAAATAAATTCTGTGTTTGAAGAAGGCACCCTGGCTTAATGACAGGTGAGAACCAAGCAGTTCCCTCCCAACACTGATATCAAGCCTCTGTGAGTTAAACATGTGCAACCTACGATTCAGTCTTCTGAAGCGTAATGAAGGTTATAATAATAGAAATATTTCTACGACCGAAAAGAAATTTCTTCAATTAGCTTTGGGGATTATGGTTTCTATTATAATCTATATACTGTACGAATGTGTTTTTCAATAAGATCTTGAGATCTTGTACATGGTAAACATCAAATTTAAAGTACGATCCATGAAATTTGATACAATTCTGTCTTCACAATCTACGCGACCAATCAGGTCTATTTGCTCTGGCGCTTTGACAAATAGGATTGCTATTTCCTTGATGCCTATTGACTGGGGAAAATCAAAAATGTTTTTCAATCAAGGCGTTTTAAGTTTCAAAATGATATCATCAGCCTTGAAACATCCAACAGAAAAAAGGTATAATAATAATAATAGACATATAGCAATAGCAATAGACATAGAATGGAAAGGTTTATCGGAGTCAGAGACGGGATGGGAAGTACACAATGTCCATAATACATTGTCCTGCAGAGAATTACCTGACACAGAAGGTCTATATACTGCAGTAACCGACCTCACTGCCCCTCGTCCATGAAAGTCATTAAAGGGCTTCGACGCCACTTGATACTGATGGAATTCTTTAAAAACGCTGGCTTGTCGCTAAATTCATTCTGATGGAGGTCAATAAACGACTGGAGTGTCACCTGCCTCATTCTGATGAAAGTCATTATATTGGCGGGGCGCAACTAAAGTCATACTGTTAGATCTCATTACAAATGCTGGAGCGCCACTGAGGTCACACCATTGAAGTGATGGGGCGTCACGATATCAATTCTGTTGCAGGTCATTAAAAGGATGGGTCGCCAATAGACTAATACTAATGAAGATCATTAAGGGAATGGGTCGCCACTTAACTATTGTTTCACCACAACAGTCCTCCCAATTGATATCAATTCCAGGTGGTGCTGTGCTCAGAATGGCAGCGTACAGTACATCTGTTGGTTTCAACAAGCAGGACCAAAATACACAGTACATTATACCTTGAACCCTCAAATATGAAACGTCACCGTCCACTTAGTTTCATTATCTATGAAACTCACCTTTGACGCTGGTCAAAAGGCTTTATGTCTAATTAGTTGAATTAGATGAATTTTCTCATTCAAAATCGGAAAAACTCAATTATTTTCTTAACAACTGATCGAAAGTGGTAATGCATATCACTTCTTTTGAACCAATCAGTGAAAGGCCAACATCAAAATCTTTTCGTGAACTCAGTGTGAATTCAGTAAGGACAGACGTGGTTGGCACATTTTGGCAGGCAATATATGACATTGACAAAGTACGATTCCAGCAATGCAATTTCAAATTTGGGTTCCCTTATTATGATCCCGCTGACGTTATTGATTAATATAACTGCCGTATGGTCATCTGCGTGAAATGATTCTTTGGCCACTTGTCCCATATCAATCTTCGGGTAAATATGTTTGATGAACCACGATTCATGTACTCCACAGATGATTGCAGATGTGTGACCATCTGTACATTTTGAATTACTTTTGCCAAGTGTTATGGCACGTTCACACTGCACGGGACGGAGACTGGAACTGGGAGAGGGACCGGGAATGGAACCGGGAACGATGGGTTTCTGTATATTATGCAGAACTGTTCACACTGCACCAGGACCTGAAACGGGACCAGACCCTGTAACTGTCCCGGTCCCTTTCCCGTGCAATGTGAACGCACCATTACAGATGAACATGTCCTCATTGGGAGAGAAATATCGATCACCCAGGCTGTGATGAGATGACGTCAAGTTAATATGATTAATCGGCAACATTATTGTGTCAATATGTGAGAATTGGATCGATTCACGTGGAGTAAAAGCGAAGATGAAAACGAGAATTGTCTTTGATGTTTACTGGTCGTCACTCAGAGTGATAGATTAAAAACACTTGCTCAAACGGGAAAGCTCCTTGCTTTGCCAAATCAGAACATTTTAGATTACCGATTATTAAATGGCAGAAGGTAATGAAGGGACCAGATCCAAATATTCTTGGCAACACATTTATAACACTGCTGGTGTGATTAAATACTGCTATTGGCCCTGATTTAACTGGACCAGTTTTGTATCATCTACCAAGTAAACGAAGATGAGATTGTCTCCTCGATGATCTCGCAGTGATATCGCCTTCGCATTGGTTCGCAAATGTGTGAACGAACCCTCACTCTTAAGTATCATCCAGCACACAAGACACATTTATAAATATGTGATTAGATGTATTGCTCTAATTGGCAAAGGATATATTGAAAATGCATTAACAGTAAACAGGTATGTTTGAAGTTATGCCATAAGGAAAAAGGTAACACCACAGATGAGTGAAAATCGCCACATTACGAGTAATACAGTGATTTGTTTCGAAGAATGGTCTAGCACATTGTGTACGTACTTTAACTTATATCTTCCCCCCCCCCCTTTGTTGCCTCGTCATGATAAACATAACTGATATAAATGGGAAGGAATAAATATTGTAATATTTAATCTATTTTCTATCTTTATCGCAATAAGTTACATAATTATTATCTGAATGCCATTTATAGTTAGGGCGTCGTGTCATGAAAGTAACAAAGGCTTTAAACAAATGTTGCCAGATGAAGATAAAAGTGCAGCTGCTGTAGTTGTAACTGAAAATAGCTTTTGGAATAGATGGCTCAGCACACGGTTGTTGAAATAAGGTTCTGTTTGCTTTGCTTAGTTTTTTTTTCTGAATATCATCTGACGAATTCATCTAATTAGACAGACATGAAAAATGACTCTTGAACAGAAGTCCAGTTGCTCACAGTTTTTCATCCGACTACTTCAGGCAGGAAATTAAATGGATATAGTATATAACTGTTGGCAGCATGTTTTCTTTTAGTAGTGTTTTCAAAATTAGTCAAATTAGTTCAACCTGAGGAAGTAGGAATTTAAGACAACCTCGAATGTTTTGTTTGCTTAACCAGCTAATTGTTCGGACAGCACCTGCTCAAATTGACTCTGCTACATTGTAACGTGGGACGAATAAAGCCTGTATTGACGGTAAGCGCTTTTGTATTGATCTGTATTGATTTTCTCAGTTTTAATGAGGCCGATTAAACGTGCCGAATGCACAGGTACATTAATCACATCTGTGGGAGAGAGCTTAACAACAGGTATACATATAATCCGTACAATTATATGTACTTCTTTTTGATCCGGATTAAAGTTTTGGTGGAAGAGTCAGAACTGTTGGGATAACTGCTGTCTCCTGCGTTTTTGTTACCATTCCCTGTCCATCTATCCGTCTATCTGTCTGTCTGTCTGTTAATTCTCTGTCTCTCTCTCTCTCTCTCTTTCCCATAATGCAGTCCTTGTCCAACAACTACCTTTTTTACTATCACAAAATCACATTTATGCCGGTCACAACATTATTTGTAGATTAGAATCTGTCTGCGATGAATCTTCATAAATGACTTAGAATAACAAATAAATGGACCCAAGGGCCTCGTTTTGAAAATTATTTTAAGTCGTGGCGATGGTTCCCATGGGAAAAAAATGTAACGAATCAATAGCAAAAAGTGTCGTACCATTTACAATTGTTCCAAGTGTAAGACACACGAAGTGCGAGATTAATAGCCCATTATTTTGTACTATGGGTGACATAGTTCCTGGTTTTTAAAACCATACTTGATTTTCGGTCCACCTACAATCTTAAGAGCCACCTATTGAGTTCTACACCTGCTTAGTATATCCATTATTGGCACTTACCTACCTACCCCTCCTTATTCTAAAT
The DNA here is from genome assembly GCA_038406175.1 of Haplosyllis leylae. Lineage (NCBI taxonomy): Eukaryota > Metazoa > Annelida > Polychaeta > Phyllodocida > Syllidae > Haplosyllis > Haplosyllis leylae. The sequence goes on from JBCAUG010260671.1 coordinate 23,608, forward strand.
ATGTTGTTCCATATGTACATTGCCAGATATAACTCTAATTGATATAGTCTAGTTTACGTTTAAAACCTGGAAATAGCAGATGTTAATGTTCATTTGCCAGATGTTTTCGCTTTGGAATCTCTTGGGAATATGATTATGATGGTTATTTAATTCAGTCACAACATGATTTCTATGATGAACTCCATAACTTTGTTATCTGCCTAAATGCATGTAATTCTTGGTAATTCACCCTGAACATTGTTTCTTTGTATGTTCGCTGATGTAATCTTCTTAAAAGGTTGGAACCTACAGCCAGTTAATCCAAGTTAGGTTCCGGACTGGGAAGCCGAATTAAAGCAAACGTCCTCATGTCAGCTGATCTACTTCTATCAATACAAGATAAAAGGTTGTTTGACCTGGAAAAGAGCCAGCTGTCTATTTTTTATACAACTAAATGGGTTTAGTTTCAAAACAGAAATTATTTCTGTACAATCGATAAATTGAGACAATATTTAGTTGTAAAAGTATGGCACCTACATGTTCACATTACATGTTTGAAATGTTTTCAAAATGATGATTCTGAGCTCTCATTAGCTTGATCTCACGCAACGTTCAACCCCTCCTGACTGCTGTGCGGCTGCAGGAGAAGAAGGAAGCTGATTAGGCGATCTGTCTGCCTCTTTAAGTAGAGAATCTCTCGGGTGAAGTGACCTTACATCCCTCCTACCTCCGTCTATTTACGAGTCCGTGTCCCAAGATTAATCTCCTTCACCGCAGTGAGTGAACGAGAGCGAGCAAGCACCCCGTTGAAAGCAACCGGTCAGCCGACCAGATATTCTTCAGTTGTACCAAACACGTGTATGTTTGGCCGTTTATTTGTGTCCGCTTTGCTGCAATTGGCTGTTCACTGGGTGACGTCATCTCTCAACGAAGTGGCGGGCGTGACTAGTAATCTACGATGAACACACCCCGTCGAATGCAACTGTGAAACTGACCATAGTCTAGTATCATGATTCGTTATGCAGACCCACTGAAAGGAGAGAAAAGACACTTTCAAATGAGAGTGTGAAACTGGCCCTGCCTATCTTGCAGATAAGATCTATCATATCTAATAACATGCTAATTTCTTCAAAAGCATACAGACATATATCTTAGAGCTTCCCCCAGTTTAAGGGATCTTAAGACTAACCCTTTCTTTCTTTAAAGTTGGTACTTGTGTTTCTGGACTTAAGTGAAAATTTTAGGCTCTGCTCCATGTGGATTTGCAAGTGTTAATAAATCAGAGGCAATTTGCTGGCAAAGGGATTATCCACACAGAGACCATGAAGTCAATATCACTGGCGTAGAATTAAAGTTCGTTTCTGAAGTCTACTTGAAATCAAATTTATCAAAGAAAAATATCGCAGCTACCATGTTCAATTCTACGTTTTTCCGTTGTGTGAAACACCATCAAAGACGAAGAAAATCGACTCCTCTGACGAGCTTATGGCCATTTACCGTCTTATAAATGATAATCGGTCTAATTGTAATGTACAAAGGGTCCTTTGAAGTGTCAATTGTATACGACACTGATGTCAATATGCATTAATACAAGCAGCTGATTGTATTACCAGGAGTAGCACTGATCAATGGGATGAGACCCTGTCATCTTGTCTGTCGCCCATTAGAGGTTCTGATGTGAGTATTAATGGGTCGGTACAGATCCTTTAAAAGTACATTACACATCAATCATCAACCAAATCACTGCCGCAAACAAATCATCTCCACCTTAGTAGGCTGTAGATTAACTGATACATAGCAAAGAAAATTCTGTCTGGAATAAAGTATTTCTATTGGGTCCAACCTATTTCTTTACCCAGCAGAGGCACTATCTATGAAAAGACACAATTGATTGGAAAAGCTAGTAATGGTTAACCACTGATCGTTTTCATTTCCCTTTGGGGTGTATGTGTTCGCGTTAAATATAATTAAAATGTATAAAAAATGGTACAATTTAAAGTTTTTATCACCATAGTGTATTGTGCATCTGTCCTGATTTTATTTAGTCCAAAGACTAGTTCCAGTGTGACACCTGCAGAATTTGTACTTTTGGTTTTCAGTATTAGTTAAATGACGATACTGAGTGGATTATTAGTTTGAAAGCATTCGAGACCGAAGGTCGAGAATGATTTAAAACTAATAGTCCACAATAGTAGAGTCTGTTTAACTAATTTAAAGCACGCTGAGAATGGGTTTATCTCAGGTAATCACACCTTTTTATGAATAGAACTTTGCCTTAAAGTGCTTTAAACCCATTTAAAATTTAGCAAAGTGAAATTTAATATCACTGGAAAGATTTACCTGGTCTGAAAGCAAATGTTTGTACCTTCAGGAGCTGTAGGATCCAGATTAACCTGGAAGCAATTGCTAATAGTTTAACAGATGATGTTTTACTCTGTGTGTGTGAAGCATTTGGACTTAGCAGCAGATGTTCTTAAAGATAAGAACTATTGATGTCTCCTCATCAATACACCCTCTATCAGCTATTAATGGTATCCTTCTTCTTCTTTCAGAAGAACAAAAAATCTTAATTAGGAATTTCTAATTGACATGAATTTTTTTTACTATTCGAGGCACATAGGGTTGTTTTTTCTCCACAGCCAATAAGCTGTATCGTGACAATAAATCTGTTCGTCAACCATGTTGATTACAAAGACAAACTTTCACTGTATGGCTTGGATTTGTTGAATTTCAAGCCTCTGGTGATTCAATTTAAAAACGTCAACTTGTATGTTTGTCAATTGTGGTTCCAGACAATGGTTGCATTCTGTAGATTTGATTCTGATGCAGCATCACAATTGTAAATCTAGCACTAGATTACTAACACAGAACTTGTTGAAATTGCTCTCGTGGAAAGGAGTTTATTTTGTCTTAATATGGAAGTTCAGTAGAGTATGCGGAAGATAATTTTAGAATGACTGGTTCAATTTCAGTGCAGTTTCCTCTGTATGTTTTTATTATTGACATCTACGTTCATGACACACCCGTTTTTTTTTTTTTGCTGACATTTGCTCTTCTCTATTGCTTAATCACACTTTTACCTGTTATATTAGTGCACAAATATAAGAATAACTGTGTTAATATCTTGTTAATGCCTATTTTGTACACATGGCTCAGTTAATGAACAGCGCATGCGCTAGATATTAACATGATATTAAACAATAACTAAAGCAGGTAAAAGGTGTTAATAAGGTAGGACAATACATCAGTAAGCATGCAAGGGTTACAACAGTGTATTGCTGGCTCGTTTAGAGTCAGCTTAGTTATTGAAAGAGGGAGTCCATAGTATTTGGGGAATATTCCTTGGCACTTTTACGATAAGTACGCCTTCTTTAAGCTGCAATCATTGGTAGGAATTTGTTTATACAGAAAACCATCATAATGTCACAATCGACGTTACATCACAGCAACTGACCAGCCGGTTGTGACTTTTTACGACGTTGTATTTTGTCGGCATCACGCGCGGGTGTCACAGTGATAAAAGAGCCTCTTTCTGCAGCTGAAATTTACTCAGGACCCATGACCAATACTCGTGGGGTCCCTGTGCGTTATTGAAGTTGACAGGTCCCGTCACCGAGGTGAATATTTAGGGTACCTACTGTCCCCATGGGAACAGGCTACTTAGCAAGTCCAAGTGTTAGGGTCTCTCAGGGGTTACCAGCAATCTGTAAGTCTTCAATATTTAATATCAAGGACTTGATATCTTACACCTCACCAAGCATAGTCAATACGAATATTAAGCATGCCCTCGAGTGCAGCTGAAACATTAGAGCTATTCACCAAAGTGGCATATTCGAGGTTTCCCTAAATTCAGCCTTCAATGTCTGATAAATTCAATTAGCTCAATTAGGCAAATTCAACGATGCATGATACCGATGGTTTTACAGGTAAAGCTATCACTTAACGTTATATGGCGTAATGGATGGAACAGTGGAAAAGTTATGTGGCGTAATGGATGGAACAGTGGACTTTGGATGGAACAGTGGACTTTACAACCCAGAGGTCCTTCTGTTTCATTGGTTTTTTTTTTACCTCACTGTAACTATTTTTTTATTATTGTTGTAAAGAACTAACTATAAAATATTGCAGTTCTTTGTGTACATTTCTTCGAACATTTCATCAAGATCATTTCGTGTGTCTTTACCTCCGTGTAAGGGCCCTTTCGCACTTCATGACTACGACATAATTTTTTTGTTGTCAAGTGTGAATGGTCTCATTGGTAACCATGCAACCCATTTCTTTTTCACACAAATATACATCGTCGTCATCAAGTTTGAATGGATCCTAATTAGGGACCATTCGCACTTGACGAATTGGTGACACTTATTTCTACAGCTCGCGCCACACTTTGGAGTTGAAACTGTAACTTCGTGAAGTATCTACAAATAAGTGCAGAAGTTGGATATAGATCTTGGGAAGATGGAGACTGTCTGAAAGTCCAGAAAAGGCAGGGCGCGCCATGCTGACAGTGCAGAAATAAGTGTAGAATTACACAAAGTTGGAGAAAAAACAGCGCGCGGTGTAGAAATAAGTGTCACCAGACATGAACTTTTTGTGTCCTCAGAAATGGGTTGCACAGGTATCACTTTTACTATTGACACTTGACGACAAAGACAAAATAATGCATTATCATTGTTGTCAATGGAACCCATTTTTATCGACATAAAAGTTGTCGCCAAGTGTGAACGGGTCTTAATACAACACGCTTGTTAAATGTCATGTTACAACTCGCCAGACGTTCCTTTTCGCACACGCGCAATTACTACTGAGGGTACATTTACACTGAGCAAAGCGAACATTTTCTTTGATTTTAGCAGCTATTCCATATGAACAGCACATGAGATTTTCTAAAAACCCATCTGGAAGTGATGTTACTTTCTCTTTCGCTTTCTTATTGTGTAAACAAACCCCTAAATCTCACGTTTGAAATATTGGTCGTTTATCTTAACAAGTTCGTTGGTTGCATGAATTAAATGCCTGAAGGTGATTTGCACTTGAGACCCGGTAATGCAAGTTTGGCTGAAATACAAGAATATAATTTACTCCCTCCGAAGCCGTCAGCTATTGTTAACTATACGAATGTCTTTCTTTGGTATTTTTATTCTTGGCCTGAAAAGAGATAAAAATTAAATTTAAAAAGTGTGAAAATATGCAGACGTGCAAAGTTCGAATCACTGGGAATGTAACTGTGTAGATAGGTAGTGCCAGTAACAATACCACTTTTGGATTTTGTAATGATTAACTGAATTTGCTGAATTCAGTGAAATTCATTCAGGGAAAAACACCATTTAGTTGATCCACATCAAACAATCAACCTCGCTTTTTACCTAAAGCACCGTACCGTACAAATAACTTATAGACAATGTGATTCACCTTTTGTAATTTTGTGTCGATAGATTTTATTTAACTCATCAGTAGAATTTAGAACCAGCCAGAAGTTGATAGATCTATTCGTATTGTTTCATTGAGGATATATCGAACTAACTTACTTCATTTTATGACAGCAAACTGGAGCGCTATCAGGAGTACTTTTACAACAATCGATTTTTCCTGTTTTAAAATACTTGTCTCCCCAACAGTTCAAATGCTCGTCCTGGCTTCCATTACTTCCCTTTTTGATAATACACGTCTCTTGTGGAGTTGTGGGCACTGAAATGATTTTAAGTTCAGAAATAATGTATCTAACAATTAATTTATGTACTTCCATTAAGGGCCCGTTTACACCAAGAGTTAGTGTCAGCATAGCGTCAACGTTGCGATGGCACTTGCGACATAACCGTCATTGATCACAATGGAGTCTCTCCTATATGGGTTGCAACAGCATTCTCAAGCTACTCAATTGTGACCAATGAGAGCTGTACCACCATTATCATCACAGCGTTGATACTACACCCGATGGGTGTAAATAGCCCTAATAAAACGCAAAAGCCACATTTGATTCCTATTTCATTTTTAGTTTTGTTTGAAAGGTGGGAACAAGAGCTCATTAAAATGTTCTCAACGTTAAGATAAAAAATTCAGTCACTTACATAAGTTAATAGTTACGAGAGTCATTAATGGCAGCGACTCCTTCTTCACCACTTCATATTTGGTTTGTTTGACGCCATCATTGAGATACGCTTGTCTTTCGTAGTGTTTCGTGCCGTCACCCCTGGAAAACAGAGAAATGATACATCCAGCAATTGTAAGTCGTGCAATTAAAACAAAGGGTTTAAAAGCATCCATGTCAATTCCAGGCGTAAATTGCAAGGGGAAAAGAAAATGTGACGTTGCAACGTTAAATATTTCATGCTGGCTCGAAGTAACATGACATCAGATGATTGGTGACCATCTGATTATCATAAAACAGCCAGAATTTTCCTCCAATTTTCTACACCCCCTCAATCAATGACTCAGCTGGCTCTAAACGAGCCAGCAACAACTGAGGAATATGAAGATAAATTTATGTAAACAAATACTTTTTCCTCAAACTTTTGTTGTTTTGTTGCTTTTTATCAAAATTTATGAACAAGTAAGTGTAATAATGTAATTGTAAAAAAAATTTAAAATTTAAAAATCACAGATTAAGGCTTACCCAATTGGATTTTCCCTATTTGTGGCGTCCCTCTTGTGAACGATCATGAACACCCGACCAATGTCTCTCGGGTATCTGTACATCGGCAAGCCTGCAGACACCAATCTGAAACAATTAAAAACCACTATTCTTTCAAAGTTCAAGAAATTTTCTGATCCAAAGTGATTTAGTTTCTATTTCTTTGCAAATGTTCCATGGAAACTTTAGTGTCTTCAACGAGAATACTTTGATAATCTAAAAGTTACTACATTGGTTGACACTTTACTAAATACAGCAAGAATAAGGACTATGTGTTTTAATGCTGATCACTCCAGTTTAACCTATCTGAAATTAACTTGAATTTAGTTAAAGATGACCACCTGGTAATAATTTCAAATGCAGAATTATCTATTGCCGCCCTTAAATTTGCGTTGACAATAGTTTTTGAACGAATAAATAAAGATATATATTCACAAGAGTTTTTTGATGTACGAACCTATGAAAGAGATCATCATCTTCACCTCCCCATCCAAAAAACCTGTTGGAAAACAAATTTGTCTCCTCCACGTGTTTATGTGACAAAGCAGAGATCCCTCCAAATATGGTTTCATATGCTACTCTGAAAATGGAAACAAAAATTTTTGCGATGTTTTATTATAAGTATTTTACGGACGTTGCTGAGTTTTCAACTGAAGTACAAACGAGATGTTTTCGTTTATCGCTCTTCTTATCCTCCGTATGCCTAGTCTGCAGGAAGGTAATGTTTTCAGTCGTGTGTGTCAGTCTGTCTTGGCTGAGATGGGGCCCTCATCCAATCCCATTACATCAGAGGATCTATTAGCGAGTTGGCGGTTGGTCTTCGGCTGAAAGGCTTTCTTATTAAAGGACAAACTTACCACTGCTCTCTTGTTGTTTATGAATGCATGTATAGGAATTTTTATTGTAACATAATGTCTTCAATTGTTGGTTAATTTTTATGATCATTTTCTGAGAAATGATTTTACACCTGATAGATCTATAATAATTTTGATCGATTCTTGAAAATTCAACATTGGAACCTTCGATTTCTTTCATTAAACATGCAGCATACATATGAAACATATCTGTGGTAATTTACACTGCCACATGAAAATTTTATTTGCAAATAACAATACGAAAACTGATTACTAATGTATTCATTAAGGTTGATGCAGCTGAACACTCGGCTTGTGTGTTTTTATTAAAATGTAGATCTATGTAAAATCTAATATTAATTAACTTTTGTCGGCGAAAATTTAATTTTCTTTCTCACATGATTTGTCTCCAGCCAATCAGCGACCAAAATTGACGCACTGATGGGTGAGATTAATTGACATATATTTCGAATCGAAAACAAGAGAATTATATTAAATTTCTACAACATTAAGAATTGGAAAAAAGAGATTTTCTTACTTAATTTTTGCCTCAACAACAGAATGTTTTGCAGATATTATAAAGAAGAGACTAAATAAAGAACTGCTACCACGTCACCACACGTAAAATTGCATTTTCCATTACGATTTTAAAATGCCGTAACCTTAACATCAATATTTCTATTCTATTAGTTTTAGATATATTTCTAAAGTAAAGACTTGTTTCTTATTCAGTATTGAAAATAATTAAGGCACTCAAAGTTCCTAATGTGATCAGACACAGACGCACAGATACATTTTTGGCGTACAAAAGAAAATGGCTGAAACAGTTTTCGTGACCGGTGTACCATGAAAAAGGTACCCGCACCAAAAAAGGGAGGGGCGGGGTCGTTGCAGCACGTTACACCGGAGTCTTGATTTTCAATAGTGCCATTCTTGGGTTTTGGATATATTTTGTTTGTGTATTGGTGCTGCTTCAGGTTTCCAGTTGCCATGTTTAAACACTACTTTGACTTACTTGTATTTGAATTTCGAGACATAAGCCCCGAGATGTAGCGGTGAAAAATAACATGAATACATGTCTCTGTCGTCTTCTGGAAGCAGATCGACGTCAGTGAAAATATAACAGTCGAATCCGCCCGATTTATTAGCCTCTAGAAACCCAACGTTCATCAAGGAAGCCCGACTGAACACCACAGGAGCATTCTGGAAAAAAAGATGGACCCAATGTATGGAAACAAGCCAAACGTTACCTTAAAATTTTATGCCTTTGTACGAAGTACGAGGGAAGTCAATGTTTTCGGTTTTCGGTCTGTCTGTCTACAAAGGATGGGTCAGTATCCCATGGTGCACTGGGAAGGCAATCTGTACAGGACCAACCCATCTCTACTCTCTAGCTCTATCCCATAGGAAAGACCAGATCAGGAAGGACTAATCAGAAAGGACCAGCCAGGAAGGAGTCCTTCACCCCAATGCTCCATCGGAGAGTCTGATCGGACATGGAAACGGGACGGTGTGTCTCCTACCGGAAGGCTGTTCAAGATTTTTAATCGTACAATTAAAGATTCCCCTATTTGTGTACAAAGCTGACTTCTTTGAAAAACCAACATGATTCGAAACATATCTTGGAACTTTTGGTTATTTATCTCGGCCTTTGATAAAAATCTAAATAGGTCATTAAACTGGCCATGAAATTAATATCTTTGCGTCATACCTTTCCGACCAAAAAAGGGAATTGATCGAAAAAAATAAGTGACATTTTGGTGAGGTAAAATCACAGAATAATGTTCTGTCCAATTCTTCGATGCAAAGAGAGCGGCTGAGATTAGGCAGAAGACTGACCTGCTCAATGATAAATATTTGGTATTCGTGCTGTTGTCGTTGTAGGAATGGATGTAATCGATGCAGGAATATGGTTAAGTGTTCTGGACGTTTTCTGAAAATTGCAAAAATAAAAACTATAAAAATTGTAAATAAATTAATTACGTGTTAATTCATAGTCTGATGGCAAATATTCTGTTACTTTGCTTTTTCAAATACCACTAGAAATCAGGATGATAATCTGGGATTGACAGCTGCAGAGTTACCGAGTTTCAGTAAATTTAATGAGAAATTGATCCAATCTGTTTTATTGTACAAAAGGGAGAAAGGCTATGAGTAGAAATACAATTGTTTAACTGATTGATTAGTCTACATGACACGCTACCATATGAAGAGTTTCGAGTCTCCAATCGAGTCTCGCCATCGTACAATTCTCTACGGCGCATGCACAAAAACCATATGATTCTCGAGGCGTGCTTTTTTTCTCTGCCAAAATGTCATCAGAATCAATAAGAGAACTCCTCAAGACAGCAAAGAACAGGGCACAAATGGAAACTGGTGTGTATAGACCTTACCTATCATATTTTCATAGCCAAGAATTGTACAACTTTTGCATATTAATGTGTTAAAACTTTGGTGTGGAAATTTTCACAAAATTCAAAATGGCGATGGCATGCTTGTGTTCGGAAAACATACGATTCTTTGGAAACCATGCCATTCTTAAATCCAGTGCGAAAAAGTATATTTTGTTGTAAATTGGCCCAAAACTATTCCAGATATAATGGAGTCTGG
>JBCAUG010260672.1:0-18251 GCA_038406175.1 Haplosyllis leylae
ATTTCTTGCGTTATAGAGAAACACGTGGGTGAGGACGATACACTGTTTACAAAACCTCTGGCTGGAAAAGGGTTAATAAAAGAAATTAAGGTCTGAAACTTTGTGGAGTGATAGAGTAGACATTGTACTATATATCTACTTGGAGATTTGTTTAGTAATTAATGGATTATTTAGCAAGGAATTGCATTGTGAAATGTAAGTATTTATACTTGTTTTTGCTTTTGAATATTTCCTTGTTAAATAGGTTTTTAGTCATGGTGATTATGTTAAAAACTTTGAAGTTAACAAGTTATGCTGTTTTGGTGGCAATTCTTGAGAGATGAGGACATGGAAGTCTCTGGACATTTTTTGTGCAAAAAGAAGACAATAATGTGAGTTAAATTAATAAATGATTTCATAGAAAAAGAAGGCAAAATGTATCAAGCATGTTTCTTGTGTTTAGAAGGTAAATTGGATGAAGAAATAGAAAAATTACAAGAGTATTTGTCAAACAAGAAGCAGTACACTTGGCAAAAAATGAAGCTATTTTCTTGGCCAAGAGGCATCTACTATGCTGAACCTGTTCAAATGTATCAAGATATATGAATAAAAAGCAATTTCTAATGTATTTTGTTGCAATTTAAGTGTCCGAGGTCAGAGCAAAAACCATCCAAGTTGAAGTCAAAATGTCCAAGTTTGGGGCTTGATTTTTTCTTCAGTTTGGTAGCCATTACTTGTTACTTGTTATTAATTTATGCAGATCTATTTGGTACTGTTTTCTGTAAATAGACATACTTATGACCACCAATAAAGTTCTTTAGAAAGCTCATCCTGTCAAAGAATTTCCAATTTGAAGTTTTATCATCTAATGGCTCCCCACTTGAGTGACTCTTGATTTTTCTCCTGTATGTGTCCATTAAATCCTTCCACATTTTCACTGCTTGTCGCCCTTAAATACCAAATGGACTCATTACTTCTCTGGGACAATTTGGATCTAACAAAATGTATGCAAACTAAATCATATAGATCTAGATCTATTTGGTACTGACCTGTCTTGCCAATTGCAACACCTATGTGATCAAATTCTTCTGCCTATTCACTTGAAATTGAATGCCTGGGGTGGCATTTATTGAAGACAATAGGTCTTTGCCTGACCTCATCTATCAATTGGCATTTTATTTGATACAGAGGATCTGCTCTACCAGCCATTTCACCTGTTTTTTTATTATTTTTGCACTGTTAATTACATATTACTGACATTTTACACAAAAAACAGGTCCATGTAGACATCCTGATACCTTTGAAATGATGCTCAGGCTTTAATTAGAGCATAACAACTCCACATGGTCCTATCTAGGACATGTAAATAAACAAAGAAATTATGCATTTGCTTTCACTCTGTATGGGTTACCTATTTGAAAAAATCACAGGGAGGTACATTGCTTCAGACCTTTCACGTTCATTTTTCTCCGTGTGGATGCACCCTTACTCCCTTATTATTTGAAGATTTGACTGGTCAGTACTCCATTTTTATTGTATATTAGATGGACTAAAGAGATGCAATGGTGGTGGAAGTATTCCTATTTAAATGTTAGAGTTGACTTTATTCATTATTAATTTTAAGTTCTTGCTTCTTTGTATCAAATTACCTTTTACATAATGAAAGATAGTTTGCATTTCAAAGTAAATGCCCATATATACTAACTTTAACTAAAATCTTGTCTGGGTATCTTGCCCAACAATGTTTTTCCAGGTTCAGGAGGGGGGGGATCAGTGCGGCGGATTGCATGTAATCTAATGAACTTGAATCAAGTTTAAGAAAAACACAAAAAATAGAATTTCTCTTACAGTACTTTCACATCTGTTTTTAAAATATGCCTACACACTAGGTGTTCTGATTCATCAGTTTATCCGCATGTAATCTTTTGGCAGCACTTTGCTGATTCTTCTAAACTTTTGAAAAACCATTTCGCATAAAACTTGAACACTGTGCAAGAAGTTCAGTAAATTCTGCCATTTGTGAGGAGATCAGTTATTCTGTCTCAATGTAAGTCAGTTGGAGGGTTGGTTTTCATGCCCACTTTTGGTGGAATATCCACAAATAAGTCGTCCAAAACTTACCTTTATTGGGCCAATGTAGGTGGGAGGCCCAATTAGTTGGCTTTAATTCCATAGGGATATTGAAAGGTAATATTGGCAATAATCATAGATATCTTTGAATTTTCAGAACCACATGTTTTTTTGAGATCAGTAAATTTTGACCAATGATGACAAACCAGTTTGGTCCAGTTTCAACCAGTTTATACAGTAGTAAATTCTGCCTAAGAATCTATAACTGTCCACACCATTGTAATTTCTATTGGGACTGAATAGATTCAGACTAGGCAAGTACTGTGAATCAGTAAATTCTGTCTAAATCTGAAAACATTAGGTAGGCAGAATTTGCAGTCAGAATTTGTTGATCCTCTGAGTATTTCTTGGATACTTAGCTCATTTACAAACTGAAATTTTAAAATATGGTCATGTAGCTCAGATCTACTCACTAATGCATGTAACTTTATGTAGGAATTAACAGGATTCAATCATTGGCTAATTCTGCATGTGTTGAAATATGAAATTCCCATAGACTTTGTATTGGAGCATTGAAAAAATCTAGACAGAATTTACTGAAATCCTTGCAAATTGCAGAATTTACTGAACTTCCTACAGGGTGTTGAATAAAGTTAAATCAAGTTCATTGAAAAAATTGTTTGCCAAAGTTTAGAAGAATTGGCAAAGGTGTCATCAGTCATCAGAAAATTCCATGTGGATGAACTTATGAATTTAAATGTCTAGCATATAGGCATATCTAAAAAACAATTGTGAAAGTACATTAAGATAAATTCTAATTTTTGTATTTTTCCAGTTTACCTGCCATCTGCCACACTGATTCCCCCTGAGGTGCTGATCTGTTTCTCAGAGTACATTTCCCAACACTAGTTGTCTGGATACCTCTCCAGTTAGCTGGTCAAAAGTGGTTAGAAAGACTGTCTTTATCAATGCACTTAGCTAGCTGGCTGACTCTGAGCACTAGCTCATTTTATTTATTAATATAATTCTTGCATTTTATACCAAATTACTTTTTAATGTATTTCTAAATAAATGCATACATTTTTTAGCTGGCTATCTCTGTAAGGACAGCTCACATTACTTATTATTAGCAGTAAGTTTTCGCAATGGTGTATTAAATTACTTTTTATGTAATGGAGGATAGTTTGTATTTAAAACAAAAAGTTATCCAGGTACCTTTCCAATGCTGTTTGTCTGGGTACCTTTCCCAATGTTGTTTGACCAAATGCCTTTCCTAGTTCCAGTTGTCCAGGCACCTTTCACAACACCAGTTTGTAAGCACTAGCTCACTTTATTTACTATTAATTTTAAGCTCTTGCAATGGTGTATCAAATTACTTTTTATACCGTTATATCTCTTGTCAGGCACCCAACTGAATGTAACTTTTCCCTTGCAGAAATTTTCTTGTTACAACCACATAAAACCTTTGGTTTTATATTATACTTTGTGTATTGCAAAAGAACTGTAATGTAATAAATCTCTTATCTGGACATGTGATGGTAAATACTTCAGGACGAACAAGGTACAAGAGTTCTTCAAGCAGAAGTTCAGATTTTTATGAGTAGAAATGTCAGATTTTTTGCAATTGCATTGCTTGGTTTCCAGTATTTTCCCATTTCTGAAGCGACTACAGCTAAGTTATTCACAACTTTTTTTAATCTATTACCCATTAAGGTCTCTGAATTAAATTATACAAAACGTTACGAGGAATATTTTCAAAATTGAAATGTACATTGTCCTTAAGTTCCAATGACAATTTAACAACATACGTGGAATTATTATTATTCTGATCTGTCTTTTTATAAGTCATGATGATGTGACAAAATCACAACAACACTTTTTCTCTTGAGAGCAACGTTAAACTCGCCAAAACATTCATGCATACACTGGACAGGAAATATCGCTCTGTTGGGTCTAGTTCAATCAGACAGTTTTTATTTAACCAATTGGTCATAATTTGGATTCGCAACCACCACCACTTCCGTAATCTGGCCAAGGATCATCCAGTTCTCCGTCATTTATCTGCACCTCTGCCCTATTACTCTTGGCTAATGGGCCACCGATAAACACACTTGGACCAGCTTTATCGTCTCTTTCTCTGTATTTACAACATACATTTAATCTTCCGATGAATTTTACTAGTCCGGTAAAAAGTTTTCGTACATCTTGGCGGAAACGCGATCCTAAAAAAAATAGATTACCTAATTGGTTTCTAATTTCATATGTCAAATCCATGCCATTTTACCAAAGCTATAAACAAAATCAATTCATTAATGGAATGAAAGAGCGAGTACCTGTCGCAGAGTACAAGATGAAGTTCACACAGGAGTTTGTCATGTACAATTTCTGTGAACCATGGTAAAGGAATGACGAGAGTGCAATCTTTTCGGCGCTTCCATTAAAGTCGACGAAAGTAAAGACAACATGTCTGATGTATTGTGGTAGTGTGAGCACTAAGAATGTAATTGTAACAGCAACTAACATTATGGACATCTGTAATTCTCTTTGATTCAATCTGTCAGACTTGTGAGAGTTTGGAGATTCTCTGTTAACTATCCTTATTCTGTCGGCAATCAGTTCTTCGGATACCTGGAATGAAAGAGCAAAACTTTAGATTAAATTGTATTCTTCCAAAGAATCATGTGGTTGGGGCTTAACCAAACTAGTTTTTCGTAAAATAACCATAACACAGAATTGACATATCTGTCAACTGCTAATTCCTTTACTTTTAATGACAGACATCCACAATTTTAGAGAAATAAAGTTTGTAATATACTGATTAAAGATTTGAAAAAAGAAAATAGATGTATCCTATACACAGCTGTTAATCTCCTCCAAAAAAAGCACAAAATTGACAGATATGTCAGATATGTCAACATTGTCAATGTTGTGTTATTTGCGAAAAACTCGAAAGTGTCATAGGTCATAAAACGACGACGGTCACAGACGGCCGTACACATACCCTTTGTGTACATGTAGCTTCAGCAGTTTGGTTCACCTTTTCGAAGTAGTTTGCTAGTTTCTCCCTGTTTTGTTAAGATTTTTAAGTTGAGACATTCATACCTTGACTCGGGGTAATAAATTATGCAGATTAACGTGATAATGTGTATTCACCTCCGATTGACATGAGCAGTTTTCTGCTGGGCGAGAGGATCCGCAGGTTCGGGCAAAGGATTTCCTTCTGTGATGAAGTATGGTTCGAATGATGATGACATTAAACATAAGAAGAAGAATGCAAGGAATAGCGCCATTGACAACCAAAGCACTCCATGAAATAACCTATCGTGAATAGATTTCATCAGTTAGATTACTATATGTATTTCTTTGCTACGTTCCATTTCACAAGTGGACTTATGACGGACACAGAGTGTTTTTATCATGTTACTTGAGAGGACTGATCACTGACCTGTGAAAAATGTTCAGATTTATAACTTCAATTACCTGGGTGAAAACATTCTTGAAAGCTATAGCAATGCATGAGACTGGGGTCATTTTAGCTGTAAATAGGATTGGAATGTTTATCGTAAACGCCGTTAGGAATAGGCACACGATAGTGACTTTAGCCTGAGTAGTAGTCCTCCATTTGCGACTTTTCAGAGGCATCTGGACTGCCAGAAATCGCTCCACGGTGACTACGGTTGTGATCAAGGAGCTATTTGCTGAACATGACTGAAACAAGAAGTCGCGTGTTATCAAATTCACAATGACTTGACTTTTGTTCTTCTCGAAATAAATCGAATATATCTTTTCCTGTTATGCCACAAGATACTTTTTGGCTGCATTCTAAAGTCATTTTCCTTTGGATTTACCAAATATCCTGAAATGAACACACATCCAAGGCCAGGATAATTAATCATTAAAAACGTTACATAGCCTCTAAGTAGTATGCACACTACTCAGGTTGGGAAAAATTGTCAATAAATCATCAAGAAAGCAAAAAGATGAGTACAGAATTAGTAGACTGTGTCAACAGAAAATGTACAAAACATTCCTGAGGAGACATCAACAAGACTGTGGAGCAAGCATCATCAATTAGTTTTCTTCCTTTGATAAACAGTTTGGAGTTAAAATTACAATTGAAAATTACAATCAAAGCCATGCACTTGCTTGGGATATATATTTGTAAATTCTGATTTATGATTCCATCTACAATGCCGTTGGTTTACATAAACAGTTTGTCATTCGTGAACACGAATTCAATTTGCTCATGTTTCCGCAGATTATGTTTAGACTCATTCTGTCTCTCACAGACTGAAAATTGAATGACAACTTACGTGAAAAATATAAGCTATCCATCTACATTGAAAATTGTTAAACTTCCAACCTGAAGCGATCTGATACACCAATAATGCATCGCTATGTATATAATACAATTATCATTGACAGCTAATCCAGCAAGATACAGGCAACAAGAAAGCCGCTTGTTGTGAGGTTGTAACAATACCACCAATGAAATGATATTCCCCACAAATCCTATAGTACACACCACTGGCAAATAATACATTTGCAGCCCTGAACCCATTTTGTAAAGTGTCAAATGTTTTGCATGATCCATTATAGATTCGTTGGCATGTTGTTCTACCATGTCCGATAACTTTTCAGTGAAATGCATGATGTTGATTTCTGACAAAAGCTAACAGAACAAGCCGGTTTCTCTCTGCTGTACATAAAGCTGCATAATCAACAGTAAAGCAGCAGATCGTTTAAAGAGAGTAACAAATAGTTCTGCAGCTGATCATTAAAAGGAAAATCTCCCAGAGGTGGTAATTAATTATATGCCGTTTACATTTCAAGAAGAACATACAGCTATAAATCAGATATCTTTTGCTTACGAAAGACAGAGCATCTTAAATTCATAAGAGATTTGAAGCACACCAATACATCAAAAGTTTAACACCCTACATGCTGGGGTGTAACCTTATGAGCCAAATGTTAACGTCAGGTATGTTCACAGATCTCTTCCTACCAGGATAGAGTTAGGCAGTGACATCCCTGAAGCTGTTTGGTACAGATTTGGTCTGTTCTCTTTCAATGATATCCTGAAAAAACTAACCAAAATGTACATACTGCAATGCATTTGAAGTTTCAAATTGATTGGTTCGAAATTTAGTAACATTATTGTAAATCTCCAATTTACTAGAAATCCTAGTCGTTCCAAGTAAATAACTCATTCATGTACCATTTTAAAATATTTGAAAGAGTTCTAGATCTATTTGGAATAAGAAGGAATGACTGTGGAAAATGGTAAGGTATGTTATGAGACCATGGGGAATTTTATGACATAAACCAACAATTCAAAAAATGTCTTGCCATTATACTTTTGACATTGTTCTCGGAGGTTGATAAATACTGTTTCAAAATCAGAAAAAAATTCTGGGCAAAATACCCTCAAAAATTATTTTGAAAATGCTATTTTATTGCTGCTGAAATCTACACATTTTTAAAGGAAAAAAATCCAAAACTTATCTTCGGTTTATGGTACCATTGATGAGCCCCAGTAGGAGAAAATTGGGAATTGGGCAAAAGTGTGAAACAGGGGATTCAATTGGCTTGTGTGCACGGGTTTTCGGTGTCCTAATTCAAAAGAAATCTCCTAATGAGGCACATAACCTGGACTCAACCTACTTGGCAATTTTTTACTTCAGCAGCCCTGCCTCTTGACTAAAATCCAGGTCCTGAACTCACTGGATGTGACTGCTTGCAACTGTTCACATATATCTAAAAGAGACTTCCTGTTTAAATATCTGGTGAATATCGAACAATTCTCGTATTGCTCTTTGTGGGGGAAAATAATGAAAATTTGGCAAAACAAACATCCAAAATTGCAAATTGGAAGAATTCTATTTTGAATTGTGTAATTCTTTGCCTTACATCCTGTAAGAAACCTGAATATTATACTCTTCACAGTCTAATTGTTTGCAACACATTTTGTGATTCATTAGTATGATGTTGCAGTTGCTTCACTGAAGTAAAATTTGTCTAAAATGTTATATAATTTATTTTCGTGCCGGATTTTTTCCAGAATTTAGGAACATTATTTTAATACAAATTTCTGTGACTCAAATGCATCAGCAAACCAAAATACATTGTAAAATACCTCTTCAAATAATCATTTCAAAGAAGCGATATTATGTACTCAGAGATGTACTCAGTAATAGATTTCTTAGATTAAATTGTTAGTGATTTTCATCATGTTATAAATACCAACAGGTCACTATCAAAATGTGAATCCGTAGCATTACAGCGTACTAGAAATGATCGGAAACTAGGCGTGAATGTTGTGGTTTTGGTAAATAAATTTTAAACTGTAATTGTCAAATATCTTACTGCCAATTTTTGTATTCATGCTAGTAAATGTCCAGTTGACATCCTGAATGGTTTAAAATCTGTTTGTAATAGCCAAACCATTCCTTGGGCAAAACACCTCACCTCATTTACTCCTGTGTTCCGATAATTTCTAGTAATTGAGTTTTTCACGATAGGCCTTTCTGTCAGATTATCTGACAGATCTTTACACAGGGAAGAGCAAACAAAATTTCGTCAAAAATTGCCCCCAGTGGGGATTGAAACCAGGACCTCCGGATCCTCAGGCCAATCTTCTTTGTAGACAGTGCAGCAAATAAGTAAAGTATGAGAATACTGCATTTCAGTGTAAATTTTTTTAGTTATAGTATTACATCAGATGTCAATGGAAAACAAAGGATAAGTATGAGTGCATCAAAGGAGAAGGAAAATAAGAAGTATCTCAGTAAACTACACTAGTATTATCAAACTTATAAGAGAATGGCAGTAAACGTTATGAAAACTATGATAATCTCCATGTAGTGGTGCAATCCATATATACTAGAAGATAGAATAAATAACTGGAGGATAAGATTGAAATGATGGTAAATCAAGAAGATGATTAGCTGAGAGAGGAAATCAGAACTGTGAGAGAAGGACAGATAAGTCAATGAAATAGAAACAAAGGGAACTGGAAGAAAGAATAGTTGTGAAGTCAAGTACAAATTATGTAAGTCAGAAGCACAAAACAAGAACACTACTGAGGAAATTTAAACAGGAGAGTAAGAAAAAGAAGCTAAAGAGAAGGCACTGAGAGACAGGAGGAACAATATAACAGTTTTCGGTTCAAAGAAAATCAAGTTGTAAATCAAAATGAGAAACAAACTGAAGACAAAATGGAAATAAAGAAGATACTGAAAGAATTATGTAAAGTTCCACTAAGTTTTTGTTAAACTAATATGTATGGGGAAGTACACAGAAAGTGAGAAGAGATCAATAATAATAACTATGAAAGCAGCAGAAAAGAAGAAAGTGATATTCCAAACCTTACAGACACTAAGAAGATCTGTTGTAAACAATACTATCCTAAAAAGAAGGTGTAACCCATCAAGAAGTTACATCTACAGAGTCTGTGGTGCACCAAGCCAAGGGGATGTTTATTAAGAAAATTACATGGAAGACAACAACCCTCTAAATAGAAGGATACCATCACAAAGAGCCTTCCACAGAGATCTTCTGATCTGTGTTGGGAAGAAGTTCAAGTTCTGGTTCACAAACAAGATGCAGTAGAATCAAATACAGTAATCTTTTTTAATTACCACCCATGTGTCTGGGTAGGTAATGATTTCAGTTATGTGTGTCTGTCTGTGTGTCAGTCTGTGTCTGTCTGTCTGTCTATCTGTCTGTCTGATCAGGCTACAACTTTTGAAATGCTGTAGCTATGAACTTCATTATAGCATGCATCTTAAGCATATCTAGGTCAAGCTTAAGTGTATGAAGGTATTTGGTTCAATGTCAATTTCAAATAAATAAAATGCCTCATTTTACCTAGGTCTAACTTTACTTCTGTATGCTTATATGCCACTAAAACTTGCTTAAAATATCAAGATCCTCTGAAGATCAAGGTCAATGTCACTCAATTTTATGTCACCTGTAAATGGTTTTGTAATTTGTGTTTTATGTGGATGATAGACCTTTGACTGAAAGGTATTCATGTTATGAATATTTTTGTTACTGAATTCGGTGCAAACATTTGAATAAAACTCACCAATTTGATAAAATACAGTTAAAACTCGAATATTGGGTGTGTTTGTCTTGACGAATATCAAAAAATTTATCATTGCTCTCCTGGGGGAAAATTATGAAAAATTGCTAAACAAACACACCCATTGTTTTATGCATTCTGGTTCTTCTACATATTCAAACAGCAGAATCACCCAAATTTAACCACCATGGTTTTCATCGCATAAGAACACAGAATTAAAACCATACGACGACAAAGCTGAGTTTATGATCGATTTAGCGATTTGCCGATGTCACCTGTATCTTTTCGAAATTCAGAAGCACCATAGCAATGTCCAGTGTAAAAGTTGAATCTTTTGTCAACTGTTTATCGATAATCTATATTTTTCCTTGTGAGAATTAGAAACAATCGCTTTTCCTTGTTTTGGCACATTTCCCAAATTTCTCAAATAGTTCTGCAAAACATTTTTACATTCTGAATGGAATCTCAGATGGATAACGAAATATATATTATTTTTTGGAAGCTACACCGTCAGAGAGTATTATAGATTTTATACTCTGACACCGTGCAGGAACATCAGTAAATTCGTCCTTTTTCGCCAATGAAAAATTCTATTTTAGATCATAAAAAACAACCTGTATCTTAAAATAATATTTAAAAACTAAAAAAGAAAATTTTCTCATGCATGACGATTGTAAAACGTTCCCACATTCGAAAGGGGAATGACGATCTTACCCCTGCTGGCCAATTGGAAAAAGTTCAGGCAGGAGACACACACACTGATACACGGTTTCTTGTATTTCTAATAGTTTTTCTTTCAAGAACACACAGAATTGGCAATAATGATAATATTGACATCACAAGCTTTACTGCATAAAAACAAAAAAAAACCAGCAACAAAATGTCACTCTACTGAACATTGAACTCAGGACCTCAGCTATTTGGATCTAATGCTCTCCTCTCTGAACCATTGAGGCAAGTGCTACTTGGCAGAGCAAAGATCTACATGCTCTATTGGTTCTCACTGAATGATCTAAGTCCAATATTGAAGTGGTGCAGGAATAAAAGACAATTTAAGCAGAGGTCATATTCAGACCTGATGCCCATAAACATGGAAAATGTGTACTTGAAACTGATGTTAAAAATGTAAAATAAATATTCCTCAACTTCATTACTCTTTGTCCATGTTTGCTTTTGGTTTTTATTTCTAACCTGATATCTGAGCTTGTGCTTTCCTTTGGAGAGATAATATGAAAAATTGCAATTTTCCATAGGGTTCCATGCTAAATTTGATTTCACATTTACAAGCTCTTTGAACACTTTTCCTATTGTAGATTTTCACCATTTTCTGCAAAAAATTAAAAATCAGATTCCAATAGCTTTCAAAGCAGGTAAAGTTTAAATTTCTGAGAAATTGAATTTTATTGTTATTTTTGGGGAGAATATGGTTAGCATCAATTACCACTATGGTGATCTAATTGAAATTTCACCAAATTCTACATATTGTGGATATGCATTTCTTTACTATGGTTTTTTTAACAATTGTAGAAACACTTTAAAAGTTTCGAATGCTTTATTCAGTCAAAACCATAAAAGTGAAAAAAACTGATTGTACTATTTCATGTTTGTGGTCATTGGGGCAGAAGGTTTTGCCACACACTGAGTCATTGGGTCAGAAGGTTTTCCCAGGCACTAGATCAGCATCCTCGTCTGAATATGACCAGTGTTGGAGATGTCCCAAGTAGCACTTGCCTCAATGGCTCAGAGAGGGGAGCATTAGAGCTAAATGACTGAGGTCCTGAGTTCAATGTTCAGTGGAGTAACATTTTGTTGCTGGATTTTTTTGTTTTGATATATTAAAGCCTGTGATGCCAATATTGCCAATTGTGTGTTCGTGAAAAACTCTAATATAAATAAAAAAGGATAAATTAATGAGCGAGGCATGAGATTCCTTACAGACTTCAATTTGTTTTGAAATGATAAATCTACACATTTTATCGGTGTCGAGCACAAGTCAGCCTCTCTTCCCGCACCAAACTTACGCGTGCGTACACGCCGGTCCTAATTCATAATTCTCTTTTTCAAACATGGACAATCCTGGAGGAAATAACTGAATTGAATTTTACTTCTTCTTCATGGGAAAATCTGAATTGTAGAGTTATGAAACAAATCAACAAAAGACATTCTATGTTCTTGTTCATTTATGTGCAAAGCACATAGTTGTGATGTGGTTCACCGGAAAAAGAAAACTTGTTTCAATTGTTATTTTTCAATTACACTTGAAGTGTGGAAATCCCCTTTTCAGGAAAATCTGTTAGAAGCAGTCAGAAATTCCTTATGTGAGAATCTAATCTGGATCTTATCAGTATCGCATTTTTGGTAGAACAAAATTTCTGCTGGCCTTAAAGGTTATAACAATCCTTTCCTTCTGAAGGCCATTTTTTGAATGTGAAGTCAGTTAGGTAAAACGTTCACATGAAATATGAAAAACTGATCTGGAAAGATTTCCTTAATTTTGCAACAGATTGAAAATGTTTGGTTCAAGGGGTGTTGTTTATCGACGGTTGAAGTCGTTGTTATTTGTTGTTTATTCTGAAAACGTGTTGCTCTTCAAGGCATTTAAGCAAGTTCTTGGTAAACGGTTTACTTTTGCCACTATTCTATCATTCTCAGGGGGAATCAACATGGCAGAATTCATGCCAATGAAAATCCACGTACTAAGTTGATTACCTTTGGCTCTTTTATGGACTGCATGAGAGGAGAAAAAAGTCTGATTTAAATCCATCCATTCCTGTTTGATAGAGAGGCATCACTAGAACATTTTAGTACATTTATTCAAAAGAATGTAAATTTTTTCATACTTATGTTTTCTCTAATAATTTATTTTTTACAAAATACCTGTATGCTAATCACTTTTATGTACTATTTTTGTAAAAATTTACATTTTGAAAATTATTTTTAGTTACCAGAGTTCAACAAAATGACATACTAGAATTCATGTTTTCTAGATTTGGTGTTATACTATGTAGACAAATTATTTCAATTTTGGCTTAATTTGGGTGGCACAGTTCTTCAAACCCATCACCTAGTCAACATGTGAAATTTAGTGTCTCATTGTAACACACTTTCCCATTGGTGTAAACTGGTCATGTGCTTTTCTTTTTGCTAGATTTCACCTTTGAAATCTAGCCAGGCTAGATTAAGCAAAGTGAAATCAAGCATACTAAAATGCTAGCTTAATTTAATAAAATTTGATAAAATACTGACTTGACTTGATTTTTGCTGAACTGTAAATATCTAAATTTTATCAATATGTACAAATTTAACTGGAAAGTCATGCTAGATTTAGTTTGTTGAACAGTGGCAAGTCTTTTTTTAAAACTTTGAAATAAACTAAATTCAAAAATTAATGGCAAATGAAGTCACTTTAGCACATTTAAACTTAAATCAATAGGAATCAAAGTCAACAAAGTTTAATTAATGTTAATGAAGTTGATTTATCTTGAATGAGATTTGAGGAACCGTCACCACAGTCGCAGGTTTTGTGAACAGATTAAACCCAGCCAGAGGGTGTCAGCCCAACGTTCCTATTCTAACACAATTTAAGCAAATTAATTGCTAGTTATTGATAAGAAGATGAGAACTCATTTGAAAATGCAGGTAGATCTAGAATGAGGACCTCCATTTTGAACTTGAAAGGATGCTTGTTATTAATCTAACAGATAGTCACAAGATCAGGGTGTTTTGTTGAGTGCAGACAAAACACGGCAATACTGCAATTTGATTGGCCGATAAAATAGGTCATGTTAGAATTAATATCATGTATTTGCACTCATTTTGTATTTGTATATGTCATGCAATCAGCCATGCTGAGTCCCCTGATTCTGCCAAGCAGCTCAAACAGGTTAATGTCACTGATAAGTTCACAAGGTCATGACCTCATTTATCACTAATAATCATAATTAATATTCATGATCTAGTCTTTTGTGGACCATCATACAAAAGATATTAATGACCAGGCACCTGGATCTCATTCAGTTTCATATTTAGTCACAGTGTAAAGGCATATATCCTCGGCTTAAGACAAGCTTGTCATTGGTGATGAGGATATTGACAGTGTTAATGCTAATTCTACTTTTAACGGGGACCACAATAGCCTGTGTTTTTCAGATTTCTCTGATGATGATCTTAGTGAGGGGAGTATTATGACCATGATATCTCTGAGGATTCTGATGATACTGATGATTTCTTTGAGGATTCTGATGAAGATATTGGTGATCAATCTTTGGTAGGTACTGATAATTCCAAAAATACTTCT
The DNA here is from genome assembly GCA_038406175.1 of Haplosyllis leylae. Taxonomy (NCBI): domain Eukaryota; kingdom Metazoa; phylum Annelida; class Polychaeta; order Phyllodocida; family Syllidae; genus Haplosyllis; species Haplosyllis leylae. The sequence goes on from JBCAUG010260672.1 coordinate 14,433, forward strand.
TCATCTGATTATGACACTGACAATAATGTATTATCTGGGGATTCCATGTCAGAATTTATGTGCTGCTGGGAAATTCCCACAAGTTATGTTTTTAACCACATATATAAGTGCAAATTTTTTGATGATTGCTCTTGGTGTAATGCATCTAAGGACTCTGCTCCAGAGGTTGGTTAGTATTCTTTAATTTTTAATGATTCCTTAGATGATGAGGGTTCCCCAGACATTCTAGAGCCATCACAGTGTTTTCAATCTTCCTCTAATGCTCAAAATGCTAGGACATTACTGATAGGTATGATTCTTATGTTAGTACCCAGGATTGTTTAAATACTTACCCCCATTCCACATTATAATCACTGTAATCTTGACAACCAAGCATTTCATTCTCAAGTATTGGTTGAGCCCATATTGATATCCTTTAATGACAATAGTCAAAAAGTACAAAATAAAAGAAATAATTCCTTCCTAAAAACACAATTACCCAAACTAAGAAAGTAAGTTTTCTGTTTACATGATCCAAGGGTAAAGACCCTAATGTAGCTGAGTAGCCCAAGGATCCTTGATGCTGATATGGTAAAGCATACTTCCTCATACTCACCTACACACCAACCAGGATTGATTCAACCTGTAAGGCCATCTCTTGTGGATAAAAGAATGGCTGCTGGACTAAGATTCCATCAGAATACTACATGATGGACAAAATTGCTCTGATATTGCAAAGCAAATGATAGTAAAATCAAAAGGGGTACCCAGTGAGGATGTATTATCTCCATTCTTCCTGGTCAGTCAATTTAGGCCATATTTTAAAGGCAATTCTGTACTAGTTGTTGATTTTTGTCTTGCTCCTTGGTTGAGGTTGCAGATTGGTGAGGATGAGAAATTATTCTCCAGTGGTATTAACTGGTATTAACTGTAATACCTTGCTGTAATACCATTGCCAAACCACCTCAAGATGCAAATCCATCAAGTAGTCAGTTAAAGTACAAAGGGTTTATTTCTATGGCCAATGATCATCCCCAGTTGATCTAAATGGTCGAAGCATCTTCTAAATGACTTACATTTCTCCCCAGTATCTGTCCCACATTGATTATTAAGCTGGAAGGTATTCCCTAATTACAAAGTCCCATTACTTCTATTTCAATCGGGGAGAAAATACAGGTATATAGAATTTTATCCACCTACAAAATGAAATTGTGGGAATAAATCTCACACTTCATTCAGTGGATATCCACACTGATATTGGCTTAGGTAGCAATCATGAAAGGTTTCCACATGTGATAGAAAACAGTGTTGGTTGGATTCCTATATAGCTCCTACCAGATAGGCAATCCAACAGTCTACCTTAGTTTGAAAAAGAACTCTTTGCTATATGTAATGGTGAGGCATTCACCATTGTTGGGGTTATTGTAATGGTGAAGGAGGGAAAATAAAATTAGACTAAGGTTTGGAGCACCTTCAGAATTTGTTCATTGTCCAGTCTGAAGCATTTCAGGTCATACCAAAGAAGAGCATGGCAAGAGAAGGTCCAACCATTGTGGCCAGTTGGAAGGGCTTAGGTATACAATGTTGACCACAACTGTCTGTGGGACCTTATTGGACTATAGTCCTTACATGTAAATGCCGGCACTGCCAGCAGTGTTCTCATGGCCTGGTGTAGGAGGGTACCGGCATGGCCGGCATTAACTACATGCCGGCGGTGTCTCCGGTACTTCACTTTCCACCTCCATGTGTGGTACATAATGAAATATTCCTCTGCTATATTCGAGGAGAATATTCAACTGCAATATTCTGCTTAATGGGTCCATGGCCCTTTGCCAAATATTCCCTCAATATATTCACAAAGAATATTCGAGTGGAATATTCGGCTCTGCCGACTCCTACATACTGTTACCAGTGAATAATTTAAACTTGCAATGTATATTTGTGGGGAATATTTCATGCGCTTAAAAAGGTGCGGCAAATTTACGTGAACTTAGGAAAGCGCACGCATCTAGTGTTGGTGGTTCTAAAGTTGCAACCATCAGTCATGTTGGGTATCATTAACGGAGGACAGTACTGCTATTTCTCTAGCATATTACAGTGTTTGGCGAATAATAGATCTGTTCGGCAGAAAGTCCAAGAACATGCCGACGCAGTAAAAGATGACAGAAGTAAGTGTACAAAGTATATTCATAGTAGAAAGTGAAATAATCGGTAGCTAAATTCTACAACAATATTCGGGATGTAGGCATCCATCTTTTTTTCTCTGCATGCAATTAGATCACAACCCATGTGTGCGCTGCCAAATGGTACAGGTCATGGCTTTAATGGAGTCCAACCCTCCTCGCAGATTGGTCCAGAACGATGTGATACCATTGATACGAGGTGTGTTCAGCATTTGCACATTTCCCTAAAAAAATTGTTGCCATCATTCATGAATACCACCCTCCCTAATTGTTTATTGTTGTTTTTAGCGGTCGGTCTACTGCCCTTCACACCCACAGATTGTAGGGAAGCCCTCATTACGCTTCTGCAGCAGATGCCAGAGCTCGCTGTTGTGTTTGAAGTGGGCATTAACAAGCAATGTAAGTGTAATTTTCTGTACATGCCGGCATGGCCAGCATGACTGAGTGTCAGCATTAAGTTCACTGGTTATGAAGTGCCAAAGTTATTGCGCCGGTATGCTGGCCCCTCCTAATGAATGTTCATGATGCTGGCCCTGCCGGTACCCTGTCATGTAGCTGTCTGTTGCACTAACTTGACATCATGGTCATAATTAACGCCGGTATGCCGGCAACTACATTTGAAACTTGAATGTTTTACAGTGACATGCGGCCATTGTACTGGTATTGTAAATAACTATGAGCATGAAATCCACATCGACATGCCATTAGAGATGACTGACACTGCCACATTCCTTACAGAATACGAATTCTCAACGTTTGTCGAGGACTACAGGTGTACAATGTAAGGCACTAACAGCATTTGTCAGTGTACCCTTTGCAACCTTCCCCTTCTACTCATGAAACAAGTAGTGCATGAATTAATACACTTGCACTTGTGACAGACTGGGCCATACTCGACAAACAAGCCACATAAATGGTTTACCACAATTCTTAATCATGCACAAGATCGGTGCCAGGGAAGTGGAGCTAGTTGAACACTTAGAAAACATGCATGTAAGTTACCTTTTGGACATTGCTACCAAATATTTCAGCTTGCAGCCCAGTGGTCAGCTTCATAATGGAGAAATGTCACAGCACCGAACATTTTGGCCGGATATTTCCCTCAAATATTTTTGCCGAATATTTATGTCGAATATTCCCATCGAATATTGCTCTTGAATATTCCTACTGTATATTCTCATGGTATATTTCTCCTGTATATTTATGTGCACTTTGTACTTCCATAAATTACCCATCCATCCCGTAATTATTAAAACATTGCCTTTTACAGCAAGACTATGTGCTGGATAGTTTCATACAATACGTGGGAAGACTTCCAACAACACGCACACAGAGGAAATCTGTACACAGTCACTACATAGATTTCTGGAAAATCGGAGAGGACTGGTATTGCTTTGATGATGCAGTTGTGCACCGAGTTGAATTGGCACACGCATACTCAGTTAATTTGGTTTTCTACTGCTTGGGCTCTTTTGAAGCGTATGAGGCTCCAATGGACTTAAGTAAAATACCCCCTCTTTCCAAGCCAATCATATTGAACCGTGCAACATCCAAAGAGAACGTTCAGAACAATGTAGATGAAGCAACCAGTGACACTGAAAAATCAGGCCCACCCCCCCTAATCACGAATGATGACACAGGCATTTCATCAAAGACC
>JBCAUG010260783.1:0-18250 GCA_038406175.1 Haplosyllis leylae
CGCCCTTTGAGAATTCCTAGAGGTATTACAGGTGTTTATAAGGTGCTGCCCCAGACTGTAGGGGACCATCCATAAACATTAGCCTGTAATGCTGCTATTTCACCAAAAGGGATAAGACACACAAAATTCAAATCAACTTTCAAGTCAACTTTCAATTCAAAGTTAGGTTGACACTTTCTTAACTCAACCCATTCCTGTCTTATTGTCTCAGTGTTAATTACAATGTCCACCAATACCTCTTTGCTAATAGTGCCCATGATTAGGTGATATAACTTCAATGAATTCACATGGACTTTGATGGACTTTGATTGGTAGGGGTAAGCCTTTCCAATCTGAAAACAGGTAATGAGTTTCATTAATTATTACTGAGATTCTTAAAGAAATTTTCTAGAAGGTACTTTGCATTGTAAAACATGTGCATAATTAAGATAAACTAGATCACCTGCACAAAAGCCTTCTATTGTTGGATGGTTCCTCAATTCTCTAAGTAAATTCAGTGGTTCAATCAGTGACAAATCCTAATATTTTCCTTGCAACACTAAAATTTTCATGTCTTTTCAAGTTTATTTTACAGAACACTCATATTTTATGAAGTACTTACTGTTATTCCTTTTACACTTGGATCAGCCTCAAAATCCAGCATACTAGGAGAGTTTCTCAAGAAGACCATTTCATGTGGAGAAAAACCTGTAAGTACTTACAAATCATGTTATTCAGTGTTATAATATATCTCTCAGTGTTGTTTGAACCATAGTTGAATAAGGATATTTCAAATTTTACAACTCTTTGACAGATTTTGCAAATTAGACTATTTGCAAACTCTCAAAAATATGACATCATGAGTTCTGATGGTAAATTCTTAGCTTCATCTATAAGAATCATTTCAGGCAAATAATTTTTGTAAAATAAGGCTTGCTAGGTTTACAATTGGTATTCCAACAACATATCCTGTAATTTCAAAAGTTTTTGTTTTGCACTTGTGATGTTGAAACCTCATGTTGAAATCAAACCTATATATTTTACATCAATTGAAATTTCTTGTTGTAGGCACCAATCTACAAAATACAACATTTTGATTCAAGATGGCTGCCTGATCATGTTATGGAACCTTCAAAGTGATGGGTATGTGGCTTTTATTTGGTGGGTGTATTCTTACATATGTTGAAGTTTAATTTCTGGAAATTCTTCCATCTCAAGTATGACAGACTTAATCTGTCCTGTTTCAATCACAGCATTAAAATAATTCTTGAGTGGAATGGAATTTAATTTGAAATGAACCAAAAGATGTGTAAATTTTGGACATCTTTAAATAATGATTTGTTTGACTTCCAATTGAGTCAATATTAAAAGCCATGTCAACCAGATATGCCTAAAACAAAATGACATAAGAGTGAAACACAATTGCATAAGAGTGTATATATTACCCTTCATCACTTCATTCTTTACTACTTGCATGTACTTTAAGTTTTATTTTGTGAATTGAGTACTTTGCTAAGTAGGAATGATCAATGTATAACATTCTTTTTGAGCCTAATTCTATTTGCTCCTAAATGAAACAAGGTTTCATTATTGGTTCCATCCATCAATCTATCATTGGTGTAACTTTGCTTGTTGATTGTTACCATGCCTGTAGGAAATATTAAGTTAGAGCCATTTTGAATTTTTAGGCAATTGTTATCAGTGTATTTGTCAATACCAATCATACACATAGCTCTGTCAGGATAATATTTCTGAACATGGAACCCATGAACATGTTCATGAATCATAGCAATTTCACTTTCAGGGGACATTTGTGCAATCACTGAGTCACCCTCTGGTACTTGTTTACTGTCTAAAGTACATGAATCTAAACTGTACTTAGTGACATTGAGAGTATTAGCATGGTTTGTAAGATTTAAATTTTTCTTTCTCTTTTTCTTCCTGTGTTCAAAAAGTGAACAATCAACCCTTGTATCAGACTCTAAAAATGGAGAAATTGGTTTTTCAATTTCTTGTGTCAGACTAGACCATTGCATAGGAGAATTAATTTTCATATCAATCAATTCTTTTCTTTCAGTAGACATCACATCATGCATATGTCTCACATATTTTTGACTAGGTATTTCAAACATTTTTCTAGGTGCACCTTTAATATTTTTCTCTTTTTCTTCTTCAGTATACAAGTCATAAAAGTTGAGGGAGCCCCCTACAACTTGAGAATCCTGACCCTTCATGCAGCAGGAATCAAGGATTTTAGAGTCACAGAGATCCAGCACTGGATCATCATGATCTCTCCTAGTCATGTACTCAATATCAACTTGTTCAATATTCAATAATTCTTTTTCTTTTTCAAATTCTTTTTCAAGAGGTACCTCATCAATTTTCTCATGACAAACATGAGAAATAGCAGCAGAGATAGCATCACAGAATGTGGGATCCATCACATCTGAGAACTTATCTGAATCATGAAATGAAGATTCATTAGACATCACAACACCATTACTTGGTATGCCCTGGCCAGGGGCATTTTTCATAGGTTGTACATCCAATAACTCTTCTTCCAATCCTATCTCACAAACAAAGTTTTGAAACCTTGATGCTACTGTAGAACTAGACTCAACAGTCAATAGTGGATTTGTACTCTGAATACCACCATCCATCAACTGTCTATCATGATTAGACTCATTCCCAATACCATGAATACTATCAAAAGCAAAAAGCACATTTTCAGTTGAGTACATTAAATCTCCTTGTAAATGCATATGGTTTTGAAATTCTTGGTCTGACATTTCTTCAAAATTTGGAAAAGCATACTTTTCCTCAATCAAATTGGACATATTTTCAAAATTCATGTTTGTACTATCATTTTGAAATTGCTTTTGAGCTTGGGGAGTTCTTTCAACGCATAAAGAATCCCCTTTTAGTTTGACACTGAATTTGCAGCAAAGTAATTGTCAAAGTTACTCCTTGCTTCTTTGGAGCATTCTTGCTGACCACTAGGTTGGATTTGGGCCATCATAAATTGTTGGCCTTGTGGGGAATTAGGAGGATATAAGATTATCCTTCCTGGATACTGAGTAGCCTGAAGTGCAGATGCCTGCTCAGCTTGATTAGCAACTTGTGGTTGGGCATCATTACCAACTTGGTTTTTCTGTGTCATGAAATTCTTAAACTTAAAACATTTTGACATGTTATGCCCTTGTTTACCACAGAATCCACAAGTCATTTGTGCTTTAGGTGGATTGAACTGTTGCTGATTTTGGTTATTCCAATAGTGTGGCTTCTGATTTTGATAATAGCCACCCCTTCCTCTTCTAAATTGAGGTGGGTAGGACCAGTTTTGGTTTCTGTTCCAATTTTGGTGGAACTGACCACCTCTATCATTATAACCACCTCTAAACTGACCACCTTTTCTTGGTGCAGAGTAATTAGAGTTATAACTGGTCACCTGAAATCCCTGATCTGTAATTACATTTGATTGATCTTGGGATTGAAACTTTTTGAACAATTGAAATTGTTCCCACTCTGTAGGATCAATATTAACAGGTATAGATTGCTCAGAGTTTTGACCAGTAGAGGTAACCATCATAAATGTAGGTGAGGTCTTTGCTTGATTTGTGGAGGTCAAATCTTTAGCATTACTTTGAGTAAGAGCATCAACAGCAGATTTGTCTAAAGGAGCCACTATACCAATGCCTACAGCCTTCTTTGCCTTTGCAATGGCTTCATCCACTGTTGTGGCAACACTAATAACTGAGTATAGTGTCAATGGCATAGCCATAAGGAACAAAGCCAATTGCCTTTCAGGACTACAGTCAGCAGCTTTGACAGTTACTCTGAACTGATAAACAAACTGATCAAAAGCTTGTTTGGCTGCATCCCATTTCAGTAGTCTCAGAGCTGCTTCTTTCTCCTCAAAGGTAGCTCCAATCAAGCTATATTCCTTGAGGAAGGCATCTCTAATTTCAATCCATTTGGCCTTAACCTTTTGAAGTGGGGTTAACTCCTGATAGGAGAAGCCATACCACTGTCTGGCCTTTCCTTTTAAGGAACCAGCAAATTTAGTAATCACCTCTTCATACCTGTCAGCATTCAGCTGTGGGGATTGAAGGTCTAACTTACAAACAATCCTTAACCAATCTTCAAAATCAAACATGTGGCATTGAGGATCACTACCTTTTTCCCCATCAAACTTAGGGATATCTTTCATACCAAGACCAGCCATTTCTTCTTCAGTATCAAGTAATTCAAATAAATTTTCAGCTTGTCTGATATCTTGAATGTCACTACCTACAACTTCAGAATGCCAGTTCTTTCTATAGCTTGACTGTGCAAGTTCAGCTTTACTAAAATAACTCCTGTAAGCAGTCCAAGCTTTACTAAGCTTTTCTAAAAGATAGAAGCTAGGTTTTGCAAGGTACTGTTCTTCTAATTGCCTGTACTCAAAGCAAGCAGTATTGTTTCTACCAATTAGGTGTACTACTGCCAACAAATCTGATCTTCTCTGTTCTTGCAATGTTGCTGCAAAAGGATCAGTCTTATAAGGAGTCTTTAAAGTTGTTATATCAGAATCTAATTCCTTACCTGTTGGATTGACAACAGGTGTAACCACTGGAACAGTTGTTCCTGAGGGCACAGTAGTTGTACTTACAGGTAGAGTGACTGTAGCTGTGGAAGTCACAGAAGTGACAGGTTCTGTAGAACCAGAAGAAGGTGCAGTGGAAATAGGAATGTCCTTTTTAGCCAACCTTCTTTGAAGCTTAAGATTTTTCAAATAATCTTGTACTCTAGAATTCCACTGTATATTGAGAGTTTTGTCTAATTTTTCTCTCTGAGCATTAATTACAGGTTCTGATTCTCTACTGATATTAACCCTTTCTTGCTCTAAGGCTGCTAATTCATTATCTAATTGAGCCTTTTGAGTACCTTCATTAACAGTAAGCTGAGTACCTTTATCTTGTAACTCTTGAAGAGCTTGCCACTGAGATTTCTGTTTAAATTCTGATAATCTCTTGTCAATTCTTTCTAGATCTTTACTATAATCAGACTCTAAAGCATCAATAGCAGATTCTAATTCTTCAATGGCAGTTTGTTCAACAGGTTTAAGTGGTCTAAGCTGATCTTCAGACAATTGCTCTAATGTGTTTTGATCAACATGTAATTCATTTGCCAAATCAACAGTCAATGTAAAAGCACGGAACACCATATTGAAATAACATTCTTACAATCAATAAAACAGAATAAAGAAAAATTCACTAACCTTGTTGTTGTTTGTCCAAGAAGACCTACCTTTCTCCTGATTTTTACCACAGAGATCTCCCTTGATTAAAGGAGTCTCGGTGGAACCTCCATGTAAAAGAGTTCGCTTTGATCTCTTAGGTAAATGAACACTATCGTTAGGAGTAATGTGTAATGGTTTTAATAAATACAGTATTATTAAGATAACAAGCTACTTTATTTTCTTCTTACCAACAGCTGGCGCGCATCAATATATCTTTCATTGACAGCTAAGCTTAAATCAACTCTATCAGCATATATCAGTCTATCAAAATATACCAAACTAGTTTGAGTCAGTTTAACTAATTTATTCACCCTTTAATAGCAGGGTGCAAAATCTTGAATACAGTAAAGCACTTATGTTTCAATTCACAAGCCTTCAACAATATTCAATGAATTCCAAAGCTTTTCTTACAAAATCTCTTACCTTACCAACATGGAGCATAATACAAAAGACCCAGATTATGTTGCACAATTTCCTTTTATACTGGGGATGAGGTAAGCTTTGGTTGCAACATTGAAATTGCTGAAGACTTAAATATAGCATCATGGCATATTCTTTATCAATGGATATTGATGGTTTTTGGTTGTGAAACTGCGTTTCACAATGTTATCAAACACTTGTACCAGATGGGACTTTCTGGTACTTATTGACCTTTACCTTTAATTATAATAAATACACGAGTTAATTATTTCCTTTAATTACAATACTAACGCGAGTCCCACTAATGATTTACACAATAAAAACACGATTTCATAACATCCCACTGGCATAGAAAAATTATTCAATATCTATTGAATAATTAACATCTTTAAAATTTCCATTTTAATAACTTCACAAAATTTAAATGCCAACTAGGATTTACAACTTGATACAGATATGTCAATTCGCCCATACATTTGCATCATAAATTTGAATAAAACGCCAAGAAACTTAAACACTAGTCATTATGGAATTATGTTTAGGTATTGTGATTTGACCTAACTGCATGTCCAGCATGCAGAGAGATATTACAACATGCAGTGTAATATTATCACAATTCCCAGTACAAGCTAATAAAATTCTAGGATGATAATAGCAAAACATCTCTTACACTGAGTAACACTGCCAATAGCAGATAATAGCAGGAACATTACATAACCAAGGTCATTATTGCTTCCAAAGTCATTAAACATTTTCCTTAATTACAAAGTTAATTACCTTCGCACAGGTAAGTAAATAGGTAAGTTTTAAAGCCCAAAACGTGACAATTACAATGAATATACTTTTGCAATAGTTCAATAAGTTTGACGAAAATTAAATTTTAAATATTACCTTTAGAGGTAAGAAAAATATATCATTTTAATGAGCGTGAAACGCCAATTCTAATGATATAATTTGTGTACAGGTAAGAGAATTTTGAAAATTCCATTTAGGTGCATTTTCAAAGTTCAACTGGAGATGCAAAAACGTATGTCCTGTCTGGATTTGGACAGTTATCTTTCCCATTAAATTTTTCTAGTATATTGCAAAATGTTGCATAATGTCAAACAAAGGAATAGCAAATACTATTTATACCAGAAATAATTTTGCAACAATTATCAATCTCTGATGCACCCCTCGAGAAGACAATCTACTAGAGTTTCCAGTTTTGCAACAAAGTTTCAACATATTTCTACATTTATCTACATTTATACAACCTTAGCTACCATATTCAAGGTAAGTTCAGACTTAAAAATATTTTATTTTAGTTTCGAAACAGCTTTTCATGTTTGAAAATTAATTTGGAATGTCCAAGAGCACTGCAAAGTTTGCAGGCAGCAATGCCACCCATTGATTTCAATGGAGAAAGATGAACGCGCTCAAGGAACAGAGGCGCAAGGACATTCAGGATGCGAAACAATACATGATAAGCTTCTTTGATGTTTGTTGAGATGTCACAATTGTTGGAAATTAAGTCTGCAAATACCTTTGACAAATTTCATGCATTAAATGCTAATAGATACGAATAGATATGACTTAAAATTAGTACATTTTCTCGGATATTCGAATAGACATGCAAACAATTATTTTTGAATACATTTCGGATCAAGTACATTAGTTTTGTACTGATGCAAGGCAATTGTAAATCGGAAAGTTACATTTAAACAACTTTTTCGCACAGAAAAATGCCATTTTCTGGCTTATTTTAACAAGCGAAAAACTACAAAACACACTATTTGCACAAAATCGATTTTTCGTTTCTGTTGATGTGCCGATCAAGTAAGGTACAACATTTAGCCTCAAAAGTGAGGAAAATCAAACTATTTGCGTGCAAAAAGTCTTAAAAAGTTACAAAATTTATAGTGTTCATACATTTTCATCAGAACCAACAGAAAACGCTTATTTTAGCTCGGAAAAGGAACAGAAAATTCAAGTTTTCCTTGCTATTACAAATGTCATAAAATTTCGGATGTCTTTACTAATGCATTGGTACAATGGTATAAATGACATAAAAGGCTTAAATCTAATACATTTCGGTCATTTTAGACAATTTCCAATATATGTGAGTAAATATAACTTAAAACTAGTACATTTCGTTCATTTTAGACATTTTCACAATTGTTCCAATAGATACGGCTTATATTTAAAATTTCAACCATTTCTCTCAAGTATTGGCTTGGAAATTCATGATTTTGTGCATTTACACACACTCACATTTTGTCCTAAATACCAGAGAGAAAAGTAAGACAATACTCAAAACGAACAGTCATCTCATCAAACAGCAATAAAATAGCAATGAAGCTGCCATAAAAGAGCCATAAAACTGTCAACTGGTGCATTGAACCCAGCTGCCAAAATGTATTACACCATCACAAGTGGTATTGCAACACATTTCTTCCATATCAAATCTGTTGGGGATATACTTTTCATTAAATGAGAGTTTCATAATTTAGAACAGGCAACGTGATGTCAATCCGCAAGCAAAAGGCTTTTACCTTCATTGCAACCATCGTTTCAAGCAGATGTCAAATGAATGACACTATTTCGTTCTAGTGTTTTGACAATGTTTCACCTGTTGTCAACTGAATCACTCTACATTTGTGGATGTCACAACCATTAAATATTTGAGAAAATAAGAATTTTGTTTGCAATTGAATTATTTTAAAGTAAAGTAATTTCTCGGGAGCTATTTTATAAATACCCAAATAATTTCCAAAGTCGAAATGTGAGCTTTTCTCAATTATTTCAATTGTCTAACTTACATTTACGTTTACATTTCAGATGCACAAAGTAAAGAAGTCAACCAAGAAGGTAACAACCACGGTAACAGCAACCGTATCCCCTGCAACTGCTGCAACAGCAGGAGCAACAGCAGGAGCAACATCAGAAGCGACATCAGCCAGTGTAAGTTTTTTGGATTTCTCCAGCAATATGAATTAAACAATAATACATTTCTCAATCATTATGCATGCAAAACTTCAATCATTTGAAGTTTTCGACTAGATACCTCATTTTGTCTTACATACTAATTAAATACATGGATAATTATACGGTTAAATACTTGGTTAAATATCACCTTAATCTAACAATAAGCACATCTAACTATTAAATACCAGTTTTCCTTTGCAATACAGTTCGAATAATTATACATTTCTCATGCAATACGAATTCAAATAAATACAGTTTTCATCCAATGCAATAGTAAAGTAAATATAAACGTTTTCTTATTGGGACACTCCATTCATGGTTTGGTTTTGTTGCATAACAAATATTTGTATTTATGTCATTTTAATTTTAGGAAGGAGGAATTCATTCCCTAAAACTCAGTCAGACTGGTCAGCATGAGAAACTTCGATTTGTCTTCTCCACCCAAGAAATGGATAGAGTCTACCAAGAGTCCATTGAGACATCCCTGTCCAGACTCTCCATGGCTGAAGTCCAGTTACCCAGGTAAGCACAAATTTTTTGGTTATTATTTATTAAATATATCAAGGAATAATCAGTAGAAACAAAGAAAAGTCGACCAAAGGTGAGCAGATCAAAAGACAGCTCCTGTCAATTCACAAGCGAAATGCATGCATCTTTGACAAGGCAACTGTTCACTGCCGCTATTCAAGCGAATCCTTTTCTGTTTCTCTATCAGATAATCAATTTTAACACCAAATGCAAATAACTTTTCATCTTTTCGTACCTTGACCAAATGCAAATAACTTTTCATCTTTTCGTACCTTGATAAACTTTTAGACAACCATGGACTGAGGATATGGTGAGGACTGGACGACAAAGGATGGTTTTAAGGCATGAGACCAATTATAAAGTGTCAACAAGGTGTGTGGAAAGAGGCTGCAATAGCCCAGGCAGGCTACCGCGTCCCTTTGGCCTAGGCACACCCAGGTTTCCTAGTGAGGAACCCAGGGTTGATGGATATATGGCCTCATGTCCTGAGTAAATATAAAGCCAAATTTAATTAAATGTACATTTTCCAATGTAAATCGTAATACTTTGAAGTTTTTTGAAGATATCCGGGCCTAAAAAAAAATTAAATTTGGATAAATAAGCGAAAACCATGGATTGCAGCAGCAATAATATATATCAAAGTTTTTGTACCAATTACAGTTGTGGCCTAGTACCAGATCTCACCGGGCAATATCCACTCCTCATACCTGAGGACGAATATGAGGATCTGTTGAGGGGACAGAGAGAGGACGGTCAAGCCATGGAGGATACAGCAAGGCACAGGGCCATACCAATGCCACCACCTCCACCCCCACCACCCTCACCTGAAGAAGACCAGGTGGTTCCAGTGATGAAGGAGGAGGAGCCAGAAAGGCCGGCTAGACCATCAGCCCCCACCCCTGAAGAACAGGATGTCCTGAACATGATGTCGGTGGTAAGCAATCTAAACAGGCTCAACCAGTCTTTCGAAAGGCACTTCAGACACTTGGAGAACCCTGGGGCCAGCAGGTACCCCAATCCCCTGCTGTACAACCCAGAAGCAGTCTTCAATGACGAGCAGGAAGAGGAGCCAATGGAAGTTGACACTCTTTCTGATTAAATAGATTTGAATTTGTAAAATAATTATTGTAAAATAACCAAACGGTTGCATGTCAAGATATAATGTCTGTAATATCGAAAAGAATTTTTATATAAATAAAATGTACAGATCCGAAAGGAATTTCAATAGTTGCTTATCAATAATTAAGTAAAAGGAGCGTCAACCGTTTGATGTAGCATCTTTGAAAACAATGAAACAAGCAGTGTCGCAGCAATGCTAGATAGATGCCTCAACCGTCCAAAGACTTAATATCTGAAGTGTAACTCTGAATTGGTCATCAATGAGCTTTCCAATTATTTTTGAACAAACGGAATTCATAGCAACAGAATAGAATGTGAAACAGACAACCTAAAGGGTATTAAGATATAATTAAATTGCGAAAACCTCTAATTCTGAACAATAGGGTACGGAATGCCCAAGAAAGCGAAGATTTCCTAATTTTTAATGAATATAAAGTAAATCGAAACAATTAGAAGGAACAAAACACGAGTTTTGTACCTATATGTAAGCGAAAACTGAAGTTTTTTTCCGGACTTTTAGCAAGTTTTTTAGCCATATCTGAACAAAGTAAGGCGTTTGAAATATTTAAAAGGAGTTTTCCGATTATATGAACAAAATTAAGCAAAGAAAAGTGACATTTTCTCGTTAAATATAAGCAAAAATATGAAGTTTATCCGACTATTTGGGAACAAAATCTAAGTTTTCCGCATCAATATGAATGAACTTAGAAGTTTCTGTGTCCATTTCTAACTCATTTTTGAACAAATAAGCCAGTTTTGTACCGAATTCTGGCTTTTCTCAAGTAATTTTCTGAACAGAAACTAAGGTTTTGTGTCACTTTCCGGATCATAAAGGAACAAATACAATTATTTGTAGCAACTTTTTACAACAAAACTTCGGATTTCCCAGTCACATAATGAAAGAAAATGGTCATTTTTGCGTGTATTTTAAACAAAATACAGAGATTTTCTGTGTTTGGCCGAAAGAAAGCCAGAAAAGTCGATTTTCTGGACTATTTGTAATAAAGAAAACTTGCCAAATATAAGCTTTTCGCGAAATGAACAGAAAACTGAAGTTTTCTGAAGAAAGCCAAAATGTTCTCTTTGTTAAATTTGTGATAGCAACAAGTTACAACTGTAATGGTTGAAATGACAGAAAAGTGCAATTTCTGTTATTCACATCTGTGACAGAAAACAGAGTGTACAAATTTAGAAAATTTATAAAATTTTTGTTCATCATAAATATTGGATATCATAAATTTTTATCATCACTTTGTTCATCACAAACTTTGCAAAAGTGACATTATAATCTAAATGAAATTTGAATTTTGAAAGATGCCTTGGATTCATTGAAACACATGAGATGTATTTACACAAAACACTGGATAGTTCATTTTGAACTGTACTCTTTGAAGTTTTTAATGAAGTTATGCAATTGTAGTTGATGTTTTAAATTTTAAAACCAAAATAATAATTTGAAGAAAGTATACAAGTAACTACTATCCTTTTCAGGGTAGAACACTTATCCTTTTCAGGGTAAACGCTGTCACTTGATAACTTCAGTCAGTTGTGATCACAGTAACATTTCACCTTCTGCAAGGTAGACAATGTCACATTCCTACAAAAGACTTACAACAAAAGTTTGTTACAATTGCATTTCTCACAGATTTCAGTGTGAGACTCTGTCTGTTCTCAGTCACAGAGTTTTACTCAAAGAGTTGGGATATTCCCATATCTTCAATATCTGAGCCATTTTCGGCATCAGGTATTGGAACTGGAGCTGAACCATCTTTGGCTTCAGTCCCTTCAGTGTTAGTGTCTTGTTTGATTTCACTAATGGACACTTTTGGTGATTCCACCAGTGGCTCTTTTTGGAGTGCATCTGTTGATGAAACAACATTGCAACTACAAGTAGGCTTGACTGAATCTGGGGAAACAGATTCAGATGCAGTAGAAGATTCATCATTAGAATCATCAGCTGTGTTGATGATCAGCTTATCTACTTTTGGTGTTTTAGGCATCTGTCTCAAATTCTTTCTTTCCTGAATCTTTTTGCTAAATAATTCTTCTGATTTCTTTCTTCTAAATTCAGAAGTCCTGTGGTGGTCATAGATATACTGCAATTTGATTTGTCTTTGTAAGAACTCAGTCTTGGTTATTCTTTTCAATTCTTCCAGTTCAATTTTTGCCAGATATAGGTTAATATGTCTGACTTCTGCTTTATCTGGAGGTGGAAGAGTGATAGGGCAATATGCTTTGACATATTTGTATCCCTTAGGACACTCCTCTGTCATTTGCAGAGTAAACCACTTAAGGTAGTTAGGCATGGTTTCAGTTCCAGACATGATGATCTTTTGCATGTCTGGATATGCCAGAATGAAATTCTTCATCACCTCAGAAAAGTGTTGACTCATATTGACCAAAGTCAGAGTCCACCACTCATTTCTTTTCACTCTATGGAACTGACATGAACAATGCAACTTTTTGAACTGAGCAAGGTGCATCATTTTGACAGATATGTCACTTCCTCTAATGCCTTTCTGTTTCATTTTCAACATTAACAGTGCAATTGATGCTGGGTTAAAAGTTTTACCCACAGTGTTGTACTTTGCTACCTTTTCAGCTTTATAGCACCATTTTTCTTCATCAATGATTGTGTGACCAAAAGGTGTAGGTATGCAGAGTGCATACATACAACAGTGATATGCAATAAGCTGTGCATATTTTAAGTCCAGATAGTCTTCTTTGATAAGACCTAACTGAAAACCTCTACCTCTAATCTGACTAAGACTGAAATTTGCCAATGTCCTAAGAAAAGGAACTTTGACAAATTCTCTAAGAGGATTAGTTTTGTGCATGGGACATGTACACAATCTATGTTGAATATCGAACAATCTTTTGTGAACCCTTTGTATCTCATCCTGAGACAAGCCAAAAACAATCCTCATTTGATTGTTGAACCACCAAGGTGGTTGATTTTTAGCCATTTCATAAATCACCAAAAATGCCAACTCTTCCTCCATTGGATACCTGGGCATGCCAATGCATCCAAGGATGAATTTGAGATGGGCCAGTACATTGTAAATCATGAATGTAGTAATTTTGTTTTCGGCAAACATGTGAATCAAATAGTTCAGAAATCTGAAGTAATTTAGATTCTCAGGAAGAAGACACTGTGCAACATAAACCATGATGGGTGTCATCCTTGCCACTCTTAATTCATCATCTGTGAAGTTAGGATACCTTTTTCTCACATATGAACCATCAAGAGGGCAAGGTTCCCTAAAGTGAGTGTAACATTTTACAGAGCTCAAGTATTGAATAACAAAGTCAAAATTCAAAAAGCATACATTTGGACCTAAAGCAGGTATAAAACCAGATCTGTTTATAACAGTTACATCATTGCCATGTACCTTAAAGCCATAGTTGTACTGCTTTCCCTGTAGTTTGTACCATGACTGTCTCTGGGTGTGTACCTCTTCAGCTGTAGCCTTGGCCTTGATCTTCAGTTCATCAGCTGAGGGTTGTGATGGAACATCATTACACCATAAGTTGGTACCATGGTCTTTGGTCCTGTAGTAGTGGTCTTCTTTGCTATTCATGTAAGGTGGAGAAGGTATGTTGATCTGGAGAGGTCTGATAGGATGGCTTAGTCTCCTGAACCTGATAGACTGTGGTGACCTTTGTCTGTCAGGTGGAGTAGCCAAAAAGTCATTGGTCTCTCTATCAGCCTTTCTCTCCTGATTCTGTGCAGCAACAATGGACTCTGGGATAGAGTCTGGCCATGTCTCCATGGAGGAGTTACATGGTGGAGTGCATGGTCTACAAGCTGCATTCACCTTCTTCTTGAGCCACTGTATAGTGCAGTACACTACCAAGCCAAGCAGGCTGGTACCCACTATCTGGATATAGGTATTCATCTGTAATGATACTTAAAACAAACAATATAGTTTTAATACATAGTTTCACAATAAATCAAATTATAGAATGTTTGCAATGTTTTGAACCATTGTTGTATCAGTTAGTTAGTTGCTTGCAGCTACTTTACTTTGTACATACAGTTCTTTCAGAACTTCACCAGGATAGATGTTAACAATCAGTTCTTTGTTTACACATTTTGTTTCAGATACTTCATTGTATATAGGAGCATCATTGATGTCCTTATACAAAGGGTTGAAAGCTTCTGGTTTGTTGGAAGCTTCAATGTTATCAAAAGTTTCAGAATATTCAGCACTTTCAGGGATAGAAGGTAAATTTGAATTTTGAATTGAATCAGTTGGTGGTGCTGATGCATATTTGGCTTTTGGAGGTAATTTGACTTTACTTGCTTTATTAGCTTTGATGGTCATAAATTTTGTGAGTGGACAGATATATCCAGTCTTTGTGTAGACTGAAATCAATCTGATTCTCATGTCAGTTGGATTCAGTTTCATCATGATTTCCAACTTCTTCAAAAATGGTATTGGGATAGTGGAAGGCAAAGTTATCAAATAGCCATCCACTGAAAGAGACAAATTTGATTTGACACAAATAATGTCATAGATAAAACCTCTGACATATTTGATGTGTCTGGAATGCAAGACTCCAGAAATGTTCACCATGTAGGGTGCACTAATGTGTGTACCAATATAAATTGGTACCACCCTATCCAATTTGGGTGTAGCCAATAACAGATACACTTGTGAAGTATCTGTCATGTAAAAGTTCCAAACAGACAATTTGTGACCGGTTGACAGATTTAGTTGAGAGTAATATGCACAAATGTACTTCAACAGCAAGTACAGAAGGTACACAATAGCAAGTGTCATCAGGGTGATCAGTATCAGAAATATCCAAATATTGTACTTTATGCTAGTACCAGTTTCAGTACAGGTCAAAAGCTGAGCCTGGGCTCCAGGTATACTTGTTACAGATTGAGCCAAGTTATACTTGGTAAGCATAGTACCTAAAGCAAAGAATTTTGATCTGATACTACCAACTTTCCAAATCAGTATGCCTCCTACTACACAGGCCAGTATGGCAACTGCAGAGCCTGCTAATAGAAAAGCAAAGATCCAATTATCACCATGATTCCAATTTTCAATGTCATTCATACCCAAAGCTTTGTCTTGTTTTGAAAAGTACAAGTGATTTTTCTTTTTCAAAGCCCTGACTACTTTGCTAAAGGGTACACCTTCCTCTCCATCAGAAGTCTCTGCCACATCATCACTTTCTTCAGCTAACAAATCAATCTCCTCTGGATCTTGTTGCCAGTATTCAGTTAGCAGTAATGTGTCATTGACCTCATTTGCTTCAACAGTTTCTTCAAACAGATACATATGGACAGCCATGTTGATGGTAAAATGCAAAGTTAATTTTTGTGAAATAAACCTTGAATTGTTTGTACAGTAAATCATGTTCTCCTGAATAAACCATACTCCAGCAGTTATGGAACACAAACACAATTCAGATTTGTCCAGAATTACATATTCTCCTCCTTGCATAGGAGTAGCAATTTGATCATTTGAACAGAGAAAATCCCATTTGGTAGGCAAACCAGCTAAAAGCAAATGATTCCCTGAATCCAGAACAGTAGGAGTTGGCTGCAAATTTGGATAATACTGAATTTCACATTTTGATTTGATCATGTCAATGTCTTCATACATGTAAATAGCTGACTCACATGTGTGGTCACTATTATGTTTGATCAGTTGGAGCTGTTCACAAAAGTAGCTCTCTCTGAATTTCCAACACTTTTCCAAATCTTTTCTTTCAAGTGCAATGTATGTGTCAGAACTCATAGCCAAAAGCTCCTTATCTGGTTTGATCCAGGTATAGGTGTTCTCAGATTCAGTGGAGTCAATCATGACAGGATTCATGTGATAAGGAACGGGTACTGTTGTCAAATCAAACAGTAAAAGTGGTTCCTGTTTAATAGGTTTGATGAACAATGGAATCTGGATGACAATAGTCTCATTAGCATAACCAAATTGCACAAAAGGCAGGTTATAATACTGATGAACCTGATCTAAGATCATTTCATAATCAGGGTAAGATTCCTTCAATTCAGTCTTTACATGCTCCATCAGTGAGGCTAAAACACTTGGATGTATGACTGTATGTGATAACAATCCATTGGACAAATTGTCCAATGCATCCAAGAAATGGTCAAGTTCAGTAATGATTTGTTCATAAATGGACAAATATCTTTCTATTTTTACCATCAGAACACTGGTCATCAGTGTCAGAAATCTGATTGAGTCAGCTTGGTCAGAAATGCTGACATCATGTAGAATCAGTTGAGATTCAATTTGGAATATTTTTGTACCAATCTTGTTAATTTCCAATTGGTGTCTATGGAGTTCTGCTCTCAAATGCACAAACTCATCCAATGTAGCTTGAGCAATGGACATCATGTCCTTTCTCACTGCCACAATATCACTTGCCAGTTGTCTCTGTCTTTTTGCCAAAATCTTCATTGCTTGACCCATTTTATGATCTTTTCTATGGTCCAGATATGTTGACACTCCTTGCATGGCCAAACCAAGGAATGCACTGATGAATCTCCTTTTTCTAACCTTTCCAACCTTTGATTCATCATCTATCTGACCACTACCTTCTTTAGGAATTTCACCAAAGGTAGATATAGTAAAATCAGGTAATTGTGTTGGTGGTTGATCACCTAGCATTTGTGTATCCTCTGACTCAAAAAGAGGATCACCGTCCATAACCTCTTCATCATCATCAAGAAGAGTTACCTTATTTTTGTCTTTCAATTTGCTAGAGTCAGTCTTATTCAAACCAATAGTATTCATAAGAAAATACTCTTGCAAAGTAGAAGTTTGAGGTGGAGCTCTGGTAGTCCTAACCCTTTCAATTGGGACTGATCTACCAGTTCTAGAAGTCCTGCTATCCCCGTCTCTAGGGAGGACTTGTTGAGTGTCCACATAAATATTACCACCTTCAAAAATATTTAAACCTATGTCTTCATCACTATCAGATCTGAATCCTGGAATCACTGCTGGAAACTGTTGGGTAACAATCTGATTGATATGCCTTCTGTACTGTTGTTCTTTCTTTAAACTTTTGATGTAAACAGGCCAGGTATTTTTGCAAGTGAAGTACAAGACAGATTTTTGACTAACTACCAGGTCTTCACAAAAACTATGTTCCTCATTAATTTCTCTTACTTTAAATTTAAAATTTGGAATTTTCAAACCGACAAAAAGGTTATATTTATTGACTCCATGGACCATGTGGCCCAAGTAGTCATATTTAATCCCCCAGGCTGGCCTAAGATCTGAAGTAGGCTTCAGCACTGGATCTCCAAATATTGTCCAACAGCACAGAAGAGTAATCAAAATTAAAACCCATAGAAACAAAATTGCCTTATTCATGCTTAGAAAAGTAAAACTTTTCTTACCTCTGTTCAAAATGATAATTTTGAAATCAAAATTTATATTTCTGAATCCAATCCAGGACAACTCAGAAATATTTCTCCTGTTTTTCTTTTCCTGAAGCAGAAACTGTATTTTCAGAATTAAAGTTGTCTAGTTGAGTGGCTGTGTATCTGTAAAAACAAAGCTGAGAATTGTTAAAACTATTGAGTTGAGTGGAGTTGAGTGGAGTGTAGTCTGAGGTCTTTCTTCTCTTGAATCATATAGCAGAATGAAGTACCACAGAGATCATCTACACTATGAACCAATTTTGCAGCTAAGTTTAGCCAACCGATAAGATTCAATAACCATTTCTGATGTCAGCTATGGTGAAATAATCACACAATTTATTTCACAACTCAAAACCATTTAGTCACAAATTTCACAACTATTTCACCATGTTTGCACCACTTTTAACATCAGCCAGTCATGGTGAAATACCAGATAAACTTGTCAAAATGAAGATAAACATGTCACATTAGCTCCTGGTTTGCAGCTATTTTAGGAAAATTTGTAGATAAGTTGCATATGAAGTAAGCTTCACCATATGGTGAAATCAGAT
>JBCAUG010260894.1:0-18250 GCA_038406175.1 Haplosyllis leylae
ATAAACTCGGTTTTAGGCAACCCAAATGCCTTTGTTATTCTTATGGTTATAAAGACAATAACCCAAGGATAAAACAGTGACCTCACACAGATGTCTAATTATGCTAGATGGGAACAGGCATTTAGGATCTACTCGGATGTCTATCTGAGAGGACACCCAGAACGTGCAGTTGAATTAATTCAATACAATCATATGATACACATGGCATCCCAATCTTACATTTGGGACAACATTTATCTTTATGATAGAGATTTTAGACTCCATTTGGCAAAAAAAACAACTAGATCTTGGTCAATTATCCTGCAACAAGCATGGTCTTTGAGGCTGAAAGACAGAGTAAAATTTGATAGAGGGGGACCGCAAACAAGAGGCACTGGTAATAATAACTATCGAAAAATGATAGGTGTGGAATCTGTAGAAAATTCAACAGGGGAAAATGTTCCTATGGGTACTCTTGCAAATTTGATCATTGTTGCTCATACTGTTTTAAGTTTGGGCATGGAGCCCAAAATTGTAGAAGATTCACCTCAGAAAAGTGGGAGAAGAATGATACGTTCAGGAGATATGGATCTAGATCTCCGGAAAGGAGAGGGGGTCGCTTCAGTGACAAGAAAGGCTGTGATAGGAAATGATCAGGATGTTCATCGCCTATTGTAATTTTGTTAACCTAAATTCAATTGTATTTAAATGTACAGTGTTATAATGTTACACCATAATCTCAATTCATTTTTCGCAGGTCGCGAGGAGATTCTCAGATTCTAAGAGCCTGACTGGAAATCTATAATCACTCCTATTAACACAGAAGTATTGAGGAAGCTACTTGAAGATATGCATTATGACCAAGACCAGACAGAATTATGATCAACGGTTTTGAACAAGGTTTTGATATTGGTTATCAAGGTAAACAAGATAGAAGAGATCTTTCACCAAACCTGCCCCTAGGGGAAGTAGGAACCAAGGTTGATCTTTGGAACAAAATAATGAAAGAGGTTCAGCTGAAGAGATATGCGGGACCTTGCACCATGGATCAGCTCCCCTTCAAGAGATTTATCCAATCTCCTTTGGGGTTAGTACCAAAAGATGGGGGGAAGCAAACAAGATTAATTTTCCACCTCTCGTATGATTTCAAATAGTCAGGCAACCCATCTGTGAACAGCTGTGAAGAGCTATGCAAGGTGAAGTATTGGGATTTTGACTGGGCTATCGAAAACTCACTTTTAATGTTGGAAAAGTTTGGATCTAGAAACAGTACAGGGAGGATTCTGAATGTACTTTTCTATGGGAAAAGTGACCTGAAAATTGCTTTTAGGTTGGCACCAGTTAAAGTTTCCCAGAGACAATGTAAGGACCCGGTCACTGATGAACAATTCTTTTTTGTAGAAAAGAATTTACCCTTTGGAGCCAGCATTTCCTGCAGTCTGTTCAACAAGTTTTCCATGGCACTCCACCATATTTTTGAAAGACTTTATGGTGGCCCCAGATCTTGTACTAACTATCTCAATGATTTTCTCGTCCTTAGTTACTCAGAAGATGATTGCAATGACATGGTAAGAAATTTTCTATCTATGTGTCAAGCTATCAACTGTCTGGTATCGGAAAACAAGACAGAATGGACCACATCCAGAATAATTTTCCTGGGAGTGGTATTGGATGGGGTGGCACACTGTCTAGCAATTCCTGAAATGAAGAGAGTAGAAGCTTTGAGCAGACTCAACAGAATCATCTCCAAGAGAACTGCCACAGTGAAGGATCTGCAGTCACTTGCAGGTTACCTCAACTTCCTTAACAAAGCTGTACTCCTGGGCAGAACTTTCACAAGGAGAATGTATTCAAAATTTTCAGGAGTGACCAAGGATGGTAAACAGTTGAAGCAGCACCACCATGTGAGTCTGGATAGAGAATTCAAAAATGACTGTAAAGTTTGGACAAAATTCTTGGAAGAAGCTAACACTAACACATTGATCTGCAGGCCATTTACTGACTTGCACAAATTCAAAACCGCAGAGCAAATTGACTTCTACACAGATGCCTCGGGGAGGATTGGATTTGGGTGTTTTTTCTCTGGAAAATGGTCATTTGGTATTGGAACCAGAAGTTTTTGAGAATATTCAACCCAAGCATTGAGTACCTAGAGTTATATGCACTGCGCATATGTGTTTTCATTTGAAAAAAGATTTTAGCAAACAGAAAAGTGGAAATCTACTGTGAAAATACTTCAGTGCGGGATTTGGTGAATGATTGCTTAAGCAGGAATGAAATATCAAGCAAAAATACTTTGGCCGACAATTTATCCCGTGGAAATTTCCACACGTTTTGGGATAATGCACCTGCTAAGACAAGAAAATTTCCAGAGGCACTGACTACAGAGCTATGGCCAGTTGAGAAACTGTGGAAAACTCATGCGAACTGGAAACTATACAAAAAGAATAAGTACATGTCTACATAAACTTACAAATTCTGATTACAGGAGGACTACGCAAGAAGTCAAGAAGAAGAACAACAAGAGTGTCATGGATCGTCATCTTCTGCCATATCAACTAAATCAATCAAGCTAACAATAAATAATATGAAAGGACAATATTTGAGAGCATCGACCAGAAAACAATATTACCTGTCTGGAAAAACTTCAACAACTTTTTCCTAAGGTTGGATGAAAAGCCACAACTTTGGGAGGATAGGATAATCCTATATGTTGGGTACCTGATTCAGTTAGGAACTAAATCCACAACTAAATCTTTACGAGGACCAATGTTTAATAAGATCTCTTACAAAGGCCTGCAAACTGAAAAACGATAAGGTTAAAACCAGGCACCGGCAGATTGAAATTAAATATGGAGGTTCTCAACCACACCTAAATTGTTTATAAATATCAAGCACTCTTCACCACAGCTTACTTTGGATTATTCAGAGTGGGTGAGTTGACATCAGGATCTCACCCAGTCAGAGCGAGAGATGTACATGTTGGAATCAACAAGAACAAATTAATGTCCTTTTGCGCACTTCAAAAACTCATGAGGAAGGAGATAAGCCTCAGATAATAAAAATCACTAGTGAAATTAGGGATGAAAAAGGGGAGATACACATTAATCAAAAGGATCTCTGCCCTTTTCAGGTCATGAGAAACTAGAAAAAAGAAAAAAGTTTCGAGGTAATAATGAACCATTCTTCATCTTTAAGGACAGATCACCTGTGTGCCCAAAACATTTCCGTGCTCAACTGAAGGAGGCAATCAGTAAACTGGGACTGATGGAGCACATGTATGGAACTCACAGCTTCGGGAGCTGGCCATTCTGTGGATTGTGGAAACTTCAAGTTCCAATTTCCACAATAGCCAAATTGGGCAGGTAGAAATCCAATTGTATATATATATGAATATTTAAATTTTTTTTCTTTCTTCTTATCTTTCTTCAATTGCAGATGATGTTAATGTACTTAAGTCTATCTGTCTGATTGGAGACACCCTACTGAAAGATAAGTACTACTCACTCAGAGTGATAAAGGCCTACGACAACAACAATAAGGCAAATACCATGTATATTTATGCTCAATACAACATCTTACCTTCATATGGTGAGTTCAGTTCCAAGGACAATAGCCTGTGTAACATACTCAATGCATTGATCGAAGCCATGAATCAGAATGCTCATCTCCCTAGATTTGTAGTGATCATGCCCGATAAAAAGTTATTCAAGCTGGTAGAGTCAGCTACCTTTGATGAGGAAATTCTCGAAGTCCTGGAAAAATTCATTGATTGGCTGGTAGTGCATTGTAATAGGGCGGTTCAGTTCAAAAAAGAGAGATCACTGATGCTGATCCTCAGAAGGCAAGCTTGATAAGGAGATTCAATTCTCTTCTTGAGAACTCACTTACCAAATACAAGAACAATTACATCGTTCATCCATTCGGCAGACAAGTAGAAAAGTCGTTATTTGATAGAAACACGATGCTGAATCATGACGGGAGAGTGGCATACTGGAGATACTCCAATTCAGTTATGCAAAGATTCGACAACCATGATATATCACTCAGGCCATACAAGATGTCGGTAAATCAGGAAAGTAACAAAGCAAAATCTGCCAACGACAAATTCATTCTGCCAAGGCCACCTCCAATGCATAAGTCCTGCAGGCCATCTAAGCCATCAAACCACAGGTCAGGTCTTAATTCGCTTGAAGATTCCTTAGGATGAGATTTCACATGAAGACTCTGAAGGATATTAGTATTACTTATCTAACTTATTATTGCAATTTGATCCATGTATTGTCATATACCTATAGACTTCTTATAGTAATGTTGTAATTTCATCATTTCGCATTGCGAAAATTTTTGCGTATTTTATCTTATTGCTAGCACATTGTTAAAGCGCTACATATTTTATCCTATTATTACAACATTCCAGTCATAATTGCTCATTTAATGTTATTTGCCTTTGATAAATGTTTCAATTTCAATATATATTTATCTGGTAATCATATTGCTCCGCAATAGTTAACTTATATAGCCGCATTGTATTAGCTTTTCTCACTCTAACCGAATTAACAGGTTGCTTTGTCACATTTTTTTCATATCTTGTGCATTTTCTTACAGTGATTAATAAATGTTTTTTCCCCACAGTGCCATTTTTCTTGGAATTTCTAACTTCGCACCGGTACTCGTTATTCATAGTGGACATTTACATAGCGAAAATGGCTAAACCAGGAACAATTAAGGACCAAACTACAGGCCAAATTTCCCCAGCAGCTGGGAAATAGCTGAGTCTCAGACAGCATCAGCTGAATGCTGGAATCATGCACATCTGGCAAAACAAATTATCTGCAATTAATCAAGTCAACAGTTGTGTTTTGACTGATATTTCTAAGCATTCATTTGTCTTTTTGTGTCAAGAATAAAATTTCCTAAGCCAATTATTGTTCTGTTGTTTTGAGTAAAGGCTCATTTAAGTGACATGCACATAAATGGGTTTACTCTGACAACAGGACTTAGCATCTCTAACGTCATGACGTCAAGCTGCTATGACGTTAGTTATGACGTCAGTTTAGCACGAGCGCATCTTCTTTGCAGTTTGAAATTTTTTCTTGACACCCACCCTACCCATTGAAATTTTTTCTTGACACCCACCCTACCCATCTCCTTGCTAACATCTCCTTACCTTTGAGACGTGATTTGGTGTGGGACATTTACATAGCGAAAATGGCTAGACCAGGAACAATTATGGGACCAAACCACAGGCCAAATTTCCCCAGTAGCTGGGAAATTATAGTTCTGTTGTTTTAAGTAACAGGAAACTAATCTTCGACATACTTATCATATTTGACTACCTCACTAAAAGCTATGCGTTCCTGTTTCAATTATGTTTTTCTGTTCTGGGAAAATAATTTAACTAATACTGTCAACCCTTTCTTACATTCGAAACCTTGACCATCGATTTGACCCAGCAAGCATGATTCATGTAAATCTGCCTTCGAAATTAATATTAATCAATCAATCAGATTTATTCCCATACTGACCACGTTGTCCTTCTCTAAACTTTACTTCCCGCAAATTTATCACAATAGGAGACAATAGGAGAAAACTTTTAGTAATCCATCATAAATCTCCTTTTAATTACAGAAAATCTACTCTAAATGACAAGCATGATAAAAAGATAAGTTGTCCATTGTACAGGCTATATTTGGAATGAATATATTTCATAGTTGTTTAAATATCAGTAAAAAGCAACAATTTCTGCCATATGTACATCAACAGAGCAACACCAGCTTTCTCCATTGACTATAATGTGTCATAATAAAATCTTTCCATTGTTGACACTGATAAAATTATTGTTATGGAAACTTAGGTAACAACCTTGAAGGTTGTAATTTATGTCCCTTCCATCTTTGAAGTTCTCATATTTATAAGTCATTTAAAATGTTCAACCAAGTTGCTCACAAATTGCAATTAGATTTATTTTAATGTTTCAATACCTAGGAGTAAAATCAATGTATTTTGGCCATGATGTATTTGGGAATGATGCAGGGAAGTGCGAGCTGCGGACCACGCCCCCTACCAGCCCAGTGTTGTCGTGGTGGGTGGTGATATCCTGCCTGCTGTCCTTGCGAGCCTTTAAAGCTAAAGATAATCATCCCTCTGGAGATGTTAGTTTCAGTCTTTTGAATATTTTGACGAAAGGTATTTCTGTCCTGTGAAGGCTGTTTTGTCCTTTGTACTTCTTGTGAAAGAAGACTTTCTGGAGACGTAAATGAAGTTTATCTTCGGAAATTCGTTTGAAACATGATGAATATAAATCATGATTCAAATATTAGAAAATGAAAAACTCCTGAAATTGAACTTTGGGGATTTCGCAACAATGATGTTAACCTACAAAATCATGGGAATTTGTGTTCTTTGACTAAACCAATTAAGCTTTTAATTTTAGTCCAAAAACCAGTTAAATAGCTGTGTAGTAACTGGTCAATCACTTCACGAAAGCGTAGACATTTTAGAATCCCTTGTTATTAGTCTTTGCATTGTAAATTTGCAAATAAAATTGTCATTTGTTAATAAGTTATTGATACAATGCGCTTTGGGGATACGAGCTCATTGCCTGCATAGAATAGACACTATTTCTTGTCTTGAACCTTTTTAATGTGTTATTCTCAACTAATCTACTGTGTGACTTAACAAATATTCAAAAGATGTGATGAAATAAAAGTTTAAAATATTGTCTATTATGCAAATGAAATGCGATGAGATAAAGCACATGACAAACAAACAAAAAACCAAAATATATTCAAGAAAATTGGAAACTCATGCTAAAAATTCATTACTTGAGATGACCTTCCTTCTGCAACGGTTTTTCGTTGTGGAAATAACTCCCAGTTTTTTCTTTATGGCTTTCAATGAATAAAATGAGATGCTGTAAGGGTTTCACAAGCAGCATCATTGTTTACCTCGGGATACTTTATATCATTAAAGCTGAACAAGAAATGATCCCAATTGACACCAGGAAATCCCATCTTAATCCCCTATTCTCAAAAATAGCCAAAGATAACCATGCATATATAGCCTGGTGAAAACAGATCACCTTTTCTAAAAATAGTCCACCTGTTGCTCCAGCTGTTGGCCTTAGTGGCTTCAGTGTATGTCTGGTGGAAGGGAAAAACGGAAATTGAATTTGTTGTGTACAAAGTCGCAAAACGTGATCATCAGCAGCAGATTATTTATGTTAATTTTTACATCTTCTCTGTTTACGCCTACTTGTACATATTTGAAATATAAGTAAATAAAATGGACACTAATTTATCTATTTATCTATTTACACATCAGAATCAATCAACCAATGTACCACTATCCCCTGTAGATATTTCAATGTGCTGAATAGACATACTAGACATTGTTTTGTGGATTTACATCCACATATTTTCCAGTAATATGTCTTGATCAAAGTCATCTAAGACATACTGACATACTTTGGTATAACTGAAGTTTTTCGGTTATTCCTTGATTACACAATTTAATAGTAGGATTTGGAGGTTTAAAATACTAATTATGCTCATTTTTTGTGGCTTGGAGTAAAACGCACAATGCGATTACCGTTAGCATAATATTACTGACGTCACATCATGTGATACATGTATATAAATGTTAGTTATCTCACAATTTATCATCTACTTATTTCACAGACATATATTTATGTGATACTGCTGAAAGGTGGCCCCCTTTTTAGATTGTCGACTGTGAGTTCACAAGGCGAACTCTTTAGTTTGCCTCCTTGGTTGTGTGCAGAAGGCTGTCTCTCCTGAAGAGGCAGGCCTTTGTGACACTTAGAGCCTTTCATGACTCTGTAATGCAGCCTAGATCTTAATCCAGAATGCCTATTGTAATGTATGTTGCAAACATTACCAGATGCATTTGCACATCATCCACCCTTCTATAACTGGGGAGCACCTGACCAACCAGCAGTTTTCCTGCCACTGAGCCTAGAGCATTCTAATGTATGTCTGCATTATGATGTCACACCTACTATAAAAGCAGGTGTGAGTCTGACCTTGGGGCACTTGTTGGTTGGCATTCTATGTGAATGCATCAAATGCCTGCCTCATGTAGTTGACAGGCTGAAAGGGAACTCTCTCTCAGGTTTGGGACTGCTTCAAACAAAGTTGTCACCTTCTTAGTTATTTTTTTACATTAAAGCTCAGTCTAGCAGAACTGCCACAATACCTGTGCACCTGCCACTGTGGATCAGTTGGGGGATTAGTTTAATTTAAGTGCACAAGACTGAAGTTTTCTGGTGAGCCTTTCTCAGGCACATTCATTCAAATTTGATTTTACACATTGAAAAACTCAATACCTTTCTGATAGATTACTTCAGTGAGATGATCATGGAGAAAATTGTTATAAAATGGGTAACAAAAAAGGGAAACTGGGAGAAGTCTTTGATTGCTAATATTTATACTTCAATCCACTCATCAGTGGACTGCTTTAGCCTTTTCAGTACTGAACATATCTTAGCAAATGTAACAAAACCATATCAATTTCATTAATAACACAAGATTTTTAAGTTTCAATCACCTGTTCCTTGATTGATTTGACATCTTTCTATCTGTTTGCAAATAAAAGGGAAAACCTTTGTCAAAAATATTTCTACCAACAGCCAATAATATCACAAACCATGCAGGAATACCTAAATAGCATAATATTGCCAGCAATGATACAATTTATGCTGCAAGCATGGTGGAGAACTTCTAAAATGTCTCAACTTACAAGACTACTTGAAAGTTAGAATTGTCTAACTAGTCTCTAGCTGCTAATATTGATACTTCATCTTTGTTCCTTCAGTATTAACTCCTCTGTTCACTATATCCAAAATTTTCAACATTTCACCTGATACTCTTTTCCTATCAATTGCCCAACTCCATTTTAGATGTACAGCAGTGCCTGTGTTCTCTTTGATCTGTTTATTTCAGTTGCATATTTAGTAGATATTCAATAGATATATGTTATATTTAGATCTACTTTAAATCCAGAATTATATTAACGTACATCTGCCTCATGTAAAGAATGTTTGCCTTTATACTTTTCTGACATTTTCCACATTTTCAAGCACATCGCCAATTTTATCCAGATTTTGATTTCTTTCCACAAAATTGAACCGTAATTAGTCGTATACAACGTGCAAATCAGAATTTAACCGTAATTCGTAAAATGTAACTTTCTAATAAAAAGAATTTTCAAGATTGCCTGTTTTCAAAGATGAGAAAATGCTGAGACTAATGGGATGCTAATAACCTCTATGATGCGTTGATATCAGTTGTTATGTCACGATTCAAGTTTTGTCATACAATTCTCTCGTCGTTGCCCGCCAAGATGTGCCAATCACGTCTATCCTTACTAATTGCACACTGGGCTTATGAAAGGAATTTGACGTCGAACTTTAGCTGATTGGCTCCAAACAATTGATAGGGAAAACCTCTTTCGCTGTATCACAGAGAACATGTGCTGTCTGGTTTCTCGCACCAGGTAGAAAGAGAATCATTCTTTTCAATTGTAACTAGATCTGATACGTCATGAAACATATATTTAGTGTTCATAAAATTTGACAACACAAAAACTATTGTCTATCTCCACAACAATACAGGTGAATCTAAAAGCTTTTCTTTTGACATGTATTTATAATCTCACAAGCAAATGGAGATTTGAATTTATGCATGCTGAAATATGGGAATATGGACTGGATATAGAGTACGTAAATTCTGACAACAAATAAGTAGAAAGTCTATTTTGAACTGTGTTTCTTATCTGTATCTAAAATGCAAATTGAACAAGTAATTTAGATTTCAATGACGCGGTACGATTTTGCAAATATGCAAAGGTAGAAAAAAGAGACAACATATTCTGGATTCTCACTGGAGGAAAACGAACATCTGTATGACATATTAATGGTTGCCACACCCAGCTAGATCTGACATTTTCAATATTCTCATATACTCAAAGCATGTATCGAAATCATAGCAAAATGTAAAGAATAAGAACATTTATTTTTGAGCTGTAATTCTACCAAACATACGAATTTTATAACAGAAGAGTAAACCGGTTCCTTTACTAAATGTTTGGAATTATGTATTGCATACAACACACACTGTGTACATAAGAACATCTAATGTTATTGTAATCATTAATAAACATATGGTTCAGCAAACACCTCAGAACTGCTCACAAGGGCAGTGCCAGTTAGCACCATTTTGGCAGGGGATGACCAACTTTGACAGAAAGATGTTCAGTAAACTGCATTTTCAAGGGCAGGTGTCCTCCTTTCTGGAACAGGTGACATCAGAACCCCCACCAAAATAACCTTCTCTGTCCAGGCCCAGCCAGGGGCTACAGAACAGTTCCAACCATTAATTAGAGGTGTATACACCATGCCAGCACCTTCCATTCTTACCCATGGCACACATAAAGTGAAATGAGTAAACAAGTCAAGGAGTGTTAAAATTGCTCCTTTGCAGACTGCGTGGCTGACTTCAGTAGTACTCCACTCTGCATTATCTTGGCTGATTTCCTTGAGGTTACCAATATTGGAAAGGGGGAACACCTCTTTTGATCTAGTGTGTTACAATTAGATACCCTCCAAATGCTAAAATGGCCCACTGGGAAGCAGTTCTGAGCATTGGCCTGAGATGTGCACACCATACCAAGGTGAACAACACCTTACCTTCCTACAAACAGACCAAACAAATTGAAATGAGGAAATGAGTCAAAGAGCATTAAAATTGCTACTCTGAATCTACAGTCCTTGAGTTTACTGCACCTCTCTATCTCATTGGAGCACTGAGTAATAGTCCAACACAGTTGGCCATTTCCTGCCAAAATTGTGTCATGCTGCCAAGCCAGAGTTGGGGAGCAATTCTGAGCTGTTTGCTGAGTCACATGACTCCCCAACCCAATCTGACAGGCAGAGCAATTGAGATGGTTAAAGAGTTGGGAGGCATTTGTGAGTTTGCAAAGTGTTTTTTGTCAAAAACTTTCAGTTGCAGAAACAGATACACTTTTTACCTAGAAATATTGCAATTGTTGAACCACATGACGGTCCAATCGCTTGTAACAGTCAGAGAAATAGAAATATGTAAATGAGTCGAGAAATGGTTGTGGGTTTACAGAATGTGTCATCTTTCCACCAAAATTTTAAACTATTTGGCACTGCTTCCTTTAGAACATCAGAATAAAAACCTTGTTATTTGTAATTGCTCTGAAAACACACACATAGGATGTAAATATAATAAGGCAACCATCGCCAAAGTTTCATTGATGTCTGTTATAGTCTAACTGGTTCATTACGTAAATAAGATTACATACAATGCTTTAGTGGGGTAATTAAAAACCTTCCAAAATGTAATTGTTTCAATTTTATATGTTTTAATGGACTTCATTTGAGCAGTTTCTATTTGATTTTATTTAATCTGATAACTAAATTTGACGAATGATTCTATTCAATTTTTTCATTTCAAATAGAAACTGCTACTTAAATTTCAAACTTTACAATGAAAATAATCTAATATCAATCACTTAGTAATAAATTTAATACAAAACAAGTTAAATTTTATTACGGAAAATCCCGGAAAACTGAATCCCATGGTAACCATGCCGACATAAGAAATGTTTATTACATTTTTAAAATATTAAAGTGCATTGTATCTAACAGAAACTACCTTTTTAATGGACAGGAAAACTAACAAACCTAATGGCGACGGCCTCCGGAAAAATACGCAAAAATCTGTTTCGTTTTTGAACAAAACATCTACGATTGTCACTGCAACATCTACCTTACTTTTTCAATGTTATGAAGTAGACTGCTACAATCCACAGAAGCTTGTAAATATTTTATTCAAAGACTCTGCTTCTTCAAGGAGATATTTAGTTTGAAGTTCTGTACAAGTGGGATTGTCTTTTATAGTAACAGCCTCGGAATTGAACACTTTGTGTAGTCATGTGTTTTGGAGTTACACTAGTTTCATATCTGCTTCACCACAATAGAACCTACCGGCGCAAAACTTAAAATTTTAAGATATTTCACAACTTCAATTCCACAATACTACAATCAGAAAATGAGAGAGCGTTTCTAGACAATGTACCTCTGGAGAAAATGATCTAGTGCCTCTTCTTGTTTGGTTTACTCAATAATGTCCCGATACACTCAGTTCTTCGGCAGGAATTGGGAGGCATGTACCTGACATTGCGTAAACTAAAAATGTCATCTTCTTTACATGGTATTGTTTCCCCACATTCTAATTGTTTGCACCTGCTCGGGAGAAATAATTGCCAAGAATGGCGACACTCAGTCACATGTAATCGTCGGAACAGTGGCGGATAAAACATGGATCTGTCATTGATGATAATTAATTCCACTGATTTAATTAGACACATTCCACTGAGGCTCTGGGAGAAACCGCTACTTAGCAGACATGAATCGGGTTCTTCAATACATAGTGACAAATTATTTCGCATTATTTATAGATCCAGACATTAATGGATCCATTTTTCCTTCTTGAGAAATCTGCTTGTCAGGCATTTTTACTACCGATATAAATGTATTCTGTCCAAAGTTTCAAAAATATTTTTGGATGCTGTAGATAGTAATTATTCAAAGCTTTTAGATAAAATTAGATGATAAATATTTTATAGTGTTTTATGTAATAAGTCCATTACTAGCTATTCCTATCGATTGCATCTTCTCATAGGTAGTGCCTCTGCAGGGTAAACAAATAGGTTGGATCCAACCGAAATGCTTTATTCAAGACACACCTATTTTGCATGAGCATATGTTCATAAGATGACACTCGTTTGTTACCGCCAGCACCCGAAGGATAGGGAAGGTACTGTTTTCACAGGTGCCTGTCTGTCCACAGGGGGGGTGGGTACCCCAGTCCCAGGTTCTTTCCCTGATCTCTGGTCTCAGGTCCTTTCCTGGGGGTACCCCAGTTTCAGGTTCTTTTCCTCGTTTCTGGTCCCAGGTCTTTTCCAGTGGGTACCCCAACTGGGACTGTGGTACCCCCCAACTGGGACTGGGGTACCACCTAGCTGGGACTGTGGTACTCCCCAGCTGGGGCTGAGGTACCCCCCGGCTGGCACTGGGGTACCCCCCCCCCCCAGCTGGGACTAGGGTACATCCCCCCAGAACAGTACAGAAGAGCGAGTACTTGCTACGCAGCAGGCGGTACCCCTCTTGTGATCGCGCAGGAGGACTTTCTTCTTTACATATCGCCTTGGTTAGACAACCTAACTATATCTAGTGATGACTGTACCATCAAAGCTTTCATCAAGTTCCAAAACGAATCAAGTGCGTGTCACGGTACACTTGAGGGCATAAATTTCCGAGATTTATGCAGGCCAAATGACATAGGTCAGTCTGATACTTAAATTGTATATTAATTCATTAGGAGATTTCTTTTGAATTAAGATGCCGAAATCGCGTGCAAACAGGCCAACTGAATCCCCTGTTTTACACTGAAAGATCATCATTTACCAAAAGAGAAATTCTAATTAATTGGTAACTTTACAAGAAGTTGTCTTATTGAATGACTCCTTGTATTTAGGTACATTTTTGAGGGTTTTAAAGCTCCACTTTACAATTTTTATTGGACTAGGGGCGGTGCACCTACAACATTCTCTGAGCCAGAACGTTCTGCAAAGTTAGGAACAGCATGCCAGGGAAAGTTATTTTGACCGGCATGACAGAGTCACCAAGCATAATTTAATGGTCAGTAAATGTCCTTGGTACTCAGAATAGATTACTGATGAATGATCCAAAGAGTAAATTTTAGCCTCAATCAAGAAAAGGCGTTTGACATGATGTAAAATGCTCTGTCGACAGGTTCAGTTTATAAGGTATTAATGGAAAGCTAGGTAGGAGAGGAATATATGAAAGGAAAGTCTGCTAAGTTTTCTCTGCACAAGTCAATAAATTCTTTTCGTGCCGTAAATAGCTTGAAGCAGCTTGACTTTGCAATCCTCTGCTCAACATGTAGTTGAATTGATAGATGAGCTAACCTGTCACATTATATCATCCGTTTTCATCTCATGTATGAAGCAGTTTGTACCAGAAAGAAACGATAATTATGTCTATTGTTAACCAGTTTTCTATGTGACTACAACCTGTAACATAATTGCACTAAGTTTTGTCATAATAATACTTTTGACACTGGTAAGTCCTATTCTGAAACTTACATTCTGAACAGTCACTCTTGCATGAAAATGGAAACCAGAAAAGAATGATATTTTACCATGGCGTTGAAAACATAAAAAAGAGGAATTTATTACACCAAATTTTGCATTTCACAGTACTTATGATAACATTTGGCATAGTATTGACCTTTACAATATGTTATGCAAGATTTATCAGTGAATCACAGTACTGAGAATTTTAGGGGACAGTGAATTAGCATTCAAGCTTCCAAGGAGGTTCTATAATATTCAGTCGAACACTTTGCCTGTATATTTTGACATGGCAATAGAGCTACTATATTAAGTCTGGACACAGCATTTGACATGACAATTGAATATGACATTTAATTCCACATGAATTTTGGTGGCTTTCTTGTTTTCTAATTAGATGAATTAGCGGGATTGATATTGAACTAATGGGGTCATTTAAAGACCATCTCTCTAGTATAATGATCCGAGTAGTGGATTCATGATCAAGGGGTCGTTGGAGGGGGCCGTAGAGTTTTTTGAAGAAAATGATTTGTCTGAAGTTACAGAGATTCTAGATGAATTGAAGGTCTAGAAAGGGAAACGTCGAAGAGACATCTAACTTGCTTGAATCTCTTACCAATTATTATTGTGTCTTATTGTCTAACTGGATCAATTTGTCAACATGGAGCTATTGTTTCATGACTGGAAACTGCAGTGCTGCCAAATTTGATCATGTGGTCATTTTTAGCAGATGGCTTTTCAACGCAGCCAGACCGCCAGCCGGCTGCAAGTTTAGCCACTATTTCTTGATTACTGATAGTCAGATGCCATTCAGGCTGAAAATTACATAAATGACACTTTGTGTTGCCTTTACGAAAAGGAAAAGCTTCCTGCATGATTTCGCTACAACCGCAACTTAGCAAATTTGTTCTTTACTAAATGTTCATAGCAACAAATGATTCATTCACGACACATCCGTTCATAAAATGGGTCTTCATTAAGGTCTTGAAGGACGCTTTATTAATGGTTAATGGATCTGGTTTCTTTGTTCAGAGGTTATATTACAATTCGACTACCTGTAATGTGTATTTTTATTTCTCAGATGCGTCATGTATATTTCCAAAAGTACTGTCACCTTGCTTCACCTTATCTTGTAATTGGTCTAATTATATAATTTACAAAGAATCTAATTAACAAAGAATATTGCATATATATATATGAACCGTTCTACAAAAATGTGTAAATTTTCGATACTCTCATCAAAGCTATGAAAATATTCAAGTTTAAGTTTTGAAAAATAGCAATTCATTACAGATTTCAAAAGATAACATCCCTGTCTACCATTTCTAGTCATAAACAATGATTTAAACCATCTATTGTCTGTGAAAAAATGAATATAAATCTTGACATTCTACTCATTTTCATAGCTATTTGTTATGGAAAAAGTTCCAAAACTTTTCATAATGCTCATTCAATGGGCATTATTTACTGTAATAATCATGTTAATTCTTTCAACAACAAGCATGAAATATTATCTCCATCTATACTTACTGTTAAAAATTTAAAAATTAACAGTCTGGAGTACAGAAAGAAAGAAATCCCTTCAAAAGAATCCCTTTGTAAATTGAAAATGTCTGTAACCACCTCTCCATTACATTTGTTCAAGATATAAACCCTGATTACTTCCTCAAATAATTTTCCCTCAAATCAATTCATATACATGTTAATACCTGAACCTAAGCAAAACCTTTTCCATCTTCATAATCTTTCTGTATTGTCTGTACATTTCACAAGAGATACTAATTGATACTGTCACACACCGTCACACTGTGTTCATACTCTTTGGTTTAAAAAAGTTATGAAACAACTTTTTTGTGGGAACAAAATATTACACATTCAAAACTAAATACTATGAAATATCTCTTGAAAACCTTCCCCTCTGCTGGTGTTTAGCCAGTGGAAATTTCTGTCTGAAAGCTGTTACTGTCTCTGCTCATGTGAGAAAGGCATACAGGCCAGCAGAGAGAGTTTTCAAGAGATATTTCATTACTTTCAGTTTTAGTAAGCATTGGCCTCAAAGGGCCAACACTTGAGTGTGACAGAATCTGTCTCAGATTTGTTATTGCTCACTGTTTGTATGGAGTTTCCAATCAACTTGAGTGTGAGTGTCAAAGCTGTGTTCAATTGGAAACTCCTTATGTACAGGGAGCAATAAGAGCTCTGAGACAGATTCTGTCACACTCAAGTGTTGGCCCTTTGAGACCAATGCTTCCAAAGAGTCCATAGTGAATCCTTTGGTATTTAATACAATTAATAGTGCCTAAATGTAGTTTGCAGGTCTCCAATGTATTATAAGCATCTAAATTTCAATGCATCATTTCAAGTTTTCATTCTAAGTTGGAGTAATGAAGATAGGAAATGTTCAAATTTAGATGTTGAAATAAGTATGGAAAAATTTTTTGTTACACGGAGAATCTAAATTTCCAATGCTTTACCATCATGCCAGCCTTTCCAAAACTCTTCCAATATGTAGCAAAAGCATCTTGAATGCATTGTGGTGGGAATCTGCATCACACACATTTTCTTAGGACTGATCATACACGAGCACAACCAGGCTAAAAGAACAGCTTTTGAGACAGAATATTTCTCTAGAAGATGTTTTAGACAGAATTTTTAACTGAATACAGACCAAATGAGGAGAGAGAGAGAGAAAGAGATGTATTAACATTCATTTAGTTCAGGGGATGGCCATGTGGCCTTCCCCATCAAAAAATTGGTGTAGTATCTGTTCTGACACAAAGATTGTATCAATATTTTTAAATCCTCATAGTATCATTCTCCAAACTTCTTCCTATTACCACCACTGTTTTGATCTCCAAGGTATTCCAAGGATTAAAAATCAATACACAATGCAATGTGTTCACAGCATGGCTCAGTAATGAAAATAGGAAATGTACAAATTTCGATGTTGAAATAAGTTTTCATGAACCTTTCAATACCTTGAAAATAGAGAATTCAATAAAATTTTCATGATGCCTCCATGATGCATGATGCTTGACTTTCCGAAAAGCTCCAGAACATTGTGAAAGTATAATGAATTCATTGTGATGGGCAACTTGATTTGACACATTTATGTGGAACATGGTATATGAATGACTCTCTCTGCTCATTTGGTCTGTATTCAAAGGTAATGGTCTGTCTCAAAGCTTGTATACGAACAACAGCTTTTAGACAGAATATTTCACTTTGGGAGGGTGTGCTGGTCCTGGGATGCCAATAGATTCATATGAGCAGAGACAACAAGCAAAAAGAACAGATTCTGGACAGAATTTTTCACTGAATACTGACCAAATGAGCAGAGAGAGAGAGAGAGAGAGAGAGAGAGAGAGAGAAATAGGTGTCATAATATTCATTTAGCTGTGTGGGAAGGCCTTTTTGGCCTCCCCTTCCAAAATTCTGGAAATGATAATGTGTGGCTATGCCAAGGCTTTTGTACTGAACATTTTAAAATGCTCATAGTATAATTATACAGACTTCTTCCAAATACCAGTGTGTTGGTTTACAAGGTCTTCCAACCATTAAAAATCAATACACAACCAAATTTGATCACTATTGGGCTCAGTACTGAAGACAAGTAATGTGTAATTTTTGATATTGAAAGAATTTTTCAAAACCTTTTCAATACCTTGAAAATCCACATTTTTATCAGGTTTTCATTTTGCATGCTGTTGAAAATGTACTGGAAATGTTTTGTTACAATTGTGGTGGGAAATGTCATTTAACACAATTATGTAGAACCATACATGTATATTGAGGGAAATATCCTTTAACCAGACCATTACTTTTCAATACATTTTGCAGATTTGGACTCAACATAAAAGTAGGAAACTCTACTACCCCCCCCCCCAACCAAACATAGGGAATTTAGGATTTTAATACATTTGAACTCAGTATCAAAGGTTAGAAAGTCAACTAACTACCACACTCCCATGTCCCCAACCCCTTACCACTGGACATAGGAAATTTATGATTTTTGAAGATTTCAACTCAATATCAAACTTGGAAAAGTCAACTAACTTCCCCC
>JBCAUG010261005.1:0-18249 GCA_038406175.1 Haplosyllis leylae
TTTTTTATTGATGACAAATGTTTAGTATTAATATACACGATTACCAACAGAGAAAAGTTAAGTATTTCCGAAATGTTTGCCAACTAAAGTTTACCATTACTAAAGCTTAGTAATACATTGACATTTGATAGATATAACAGATATGTCATCTTCAAATATTTTGTTAGTGAAAATATTGAATTAAATCAGAGTTGGTATCTAAAAGCTGTAAGCTGTAAAGCCGTAATTGCCAGTCTAGTCTGTAGGATTATCTTCTCCACTTCCAACAGATTAATTTAAAAATCTGGTTTTACCTTATTGATCCAGTGATTCTGAGAAAAAAGCTCCAAAGACCCAGTCATAAATGGATAAATTTCAGATACCAACTTTAATTCATATCGATTTAAAATATTATCTTGTGATAATAAATTGTAAGAAACAAAAATCACTTTGAAAGCAACACTTCTGTCAGGTACTTGGCAAGAATACCATACACCATTCGTCAAGATATAATTTATTAAGCAGTAAAAAGTTAGTTTACATCAAACATTTCGTTGTTTATCAGCTGTTTGCACGGTAAAACTTTTTCCATTTGAACGTTTAAGACAAAGATCTGCAAGAATGATGTTGAGGACGAAAAACTCGAAAGAATGCCATAAAATGGGATTTGTGTTACACGTTTTGCAAAATCAAACAGTCATTGGTCTAACAATTTATAAAGCAATGTGGGTTTTTCCTTGAGACTTTCCTTGCAACTAAATTCAAGCAATCAAAAAACAGCCATACTCCTTAGAGTCATGGAGTTCACTTGAATGACACGCATTGTCAGACAAGCTAAGAGAATGGAAAGGGTGTGTCGTGTAGTGTCATTCGAATGAAGTGAATTCTACAGAATGGAGCATTTTACTCGAGAGGTCAGAAGGTGTCGCACTGGAGAGAAATCAATTAGATCACCTGGTAACAAATGAAGCCAGTGAAGGAATCGTCCCTCACGATATTGCTCAAAATATTGATACGAGTGGCACTTGAGTTTTTCACGATAGGCGTTTCTGTCAGATTATCTGACAGATCTTTGCACACAGAAGAGCAAAGAAATTATCAAAAATTGCTCCCAGTGGCATTTGAAACCAGGAACTCTGGATCCTCAGACCAATGCTCTACCACTGAGCTAAGTCAACATTCAGTTGCCAGCCTGAATCTTCATGGCCTTTATAAAGTCTTGCTCTATTAATTCTAGAAATGAACAAAGTCTAACGTGTGAAGTGGTGCATGAAACAAAGCTGACTTCAGAAATATCCTGCCCAACAGATCTCCGCCCTA
This sequence comes from Haplosyllis leylae, assembly GCA_038406175.1. Taxonomy (NCBI): domain Eukaryota; kingdom Metazoa; phylum Annelida; class Polychaeta; order Phyllodocida; family Syllidae; genus Haplosyllis; species Haplosyllis leylae. The sequence continues at coordinate 1,300 of JBCAUG010261005.1, forward strand.
GCTCAGTTGGTAGAGCAGTGGCCTGAGGATCCAGAAGACCTGGTTTCAAAGCCCATTGGGGGCAATTTTTGACGATTTATTTTTGCTCTCCCCTGTGTAAAGATCTGTCAGATAATCTGACAGAAACGCCTTTCATGAAAAACTTAACTAATATCCTCCAATTTTTTCTTTAAAACACATTATTGTATGATTCTCCTTTCCCCACACAATATGATGACACACATTCAAAATTTCGTAGAAGCGATTTCACTGGAAACGGTTTCCTTAGCGACGGCTGACGTTTGACAGCGAAGAAGAGACTTTACATCTCTTCGGAAACGTTTTCCTAAAAATAAAACTAGAGTTTCTAGATATAAATATTACATCTTTATTGCATCTGGAAAAATATCCACGTAAATTTTCTGATTCAGTTGAAACCCCAATTCCTCTTATTAAAAGTGTGCTTTGTAACTGAAGAAGTTAGGAACTAATTGATACCTGCGGTGCAATACAACCAAAAGTTGATTCCAGCATTTATATGCAACATCTGTTGAAATGCATAAAACAGAAAGCGAAAAAAATAACGTAAAAAATATAATAGTAACAAATCAACTTTTACTGAAATTTTGATTGGAGATGATTTGCACAGTTGTGATGGATAATCTGTAAGTATTTGTTTACATGGTGATGAAGAATTTGTCACATTTTTACCGAAGATTACATTCGTGTGTTGATCAATCGAGTTTTTTTTTCATAATTTTTGTCTACTTAGATAAATTCAACAAACTAAAATTCTCCAAAAGTTGACAGATTTGATCAGGACTTGAACCCAGATTGCTTACATGGTCAACCACTTTAACCATTACACTCAAAGTGTTTTCTGTGCTTGTGAGACACTGTAAATTGATCCTAATCCATAAATGAAAAGAGTAAATTTATCTAACTGGACGAAAATTTCTTCATTTAGAAAAAGGAGAATGCTTTTTAACCTTGTTTAACAACCTAAATCAATTGCCATCCAAAATTACGTACATACTTAAATCTAAGTACCTGTTCAAATATATTTTTCATCAAAGTAAAAATGGCGAATCTTTCTGGTGAATCCATGGCATCCAGAAAAGTGAATACGGCGATTAAAGTGTAGAGGGGCGTGACCAGAACCATAAACGCAACGCACACTAGAATAAGGGTCATTGTCAACTGACGACCCTCCTGCATCTTGTTGCTGTTTTCATCTGAAATTGAAATGGAAATAGGATTGTAAACTTATCACATTAGGGAGTATATTGTAAGTTAGCATTATTTCATATCATGAAGGCTGGTAAAACTTCATCGCAATAACCAGTTCAAGAAGAAGTCCATCTATCAGAGATTGTGCTAAAAAAATTCCATAATTCATTATTTCGGGATTGCAAAGTCTTTTAAAACATCTCAGGCCAAAGATCATCATGGGATGTTTTGAAGTGTGCCATCCAAGACTAATAACCAGGCTGATAAAAGATTTCCCCTAATGTATTTTACCACAACTCTCGGACCGTTTATGGTTCCTTGTATAACCTTCAGAATGGACTGACAACGTTTTCTTTATTCTGGAATTCACTATTGGGCCAGCACTTAATGATGACATTTGTAGACATATGGCACTCCTTAAGATTCTAATAAAGAACTTATTTGGAAAACAAAATACATGTTAGTTTTGTACTCTTGATTACTGGCTCGTTAGAGTCAGATTATTATTTACTTCGCGGTGCCCTTAGCATCTTATCCTAGCCCTTAACATCTGGGTCATGAGTCTTTGGCAATTTTATAGTAATTAGGCAGGCCTACTTTAACATGCAGTCTATTGGTTTGGATTTGTTTACACAGAATGCTGCCATGACGTAATTTAATGTCACGTCACAAGACAGTATTTGAACTACGTTCAAAACGTCATTTTTTATTTCTTGAGCAAAAATTGGAATCATAGGTTCATTTAAATTTCTATTCCACAATTTTTAACATCGCATCAGTAATTAACATAATTAAAGTCATATAACCTGCAGTGGACGAACATTTAGATCTTGAATCTTCATTAAATTCTTCAAAGTCTTTGTTTCTTTGGTTAATTGTTCGGATTAAGATTGCATTGAGGATTGATATGGTGATAAACGGTACAATACCATCCACAAATAGAGTGATCATTGTTGTTGCCTTGGCCTATAAATAATGAATAGAATTAGTGATCTTCACAGGTATGAAGTATTTAGTTTAAATAATAAGGATTGTTTGAGCACTAAATTACTTTTATTGAATTTTCTTAGAATTCAGTGAATCGAGTCCCAAAAGAAAAGAGATATGGTTGTCAGGAATACTTCACTTCTGATAACAGATACATTTCTAAATTCAGTAAAAGAAAAGAAATTTTCCAAACTTCATCTGGTGAACATTATATCTGATTAGAGGTAGTAATGAATGTTTGCATTCTATTACTATCCTTGGCAATGGATTTTTTTTTGATTCACAGAATCCAATAAAATCTTTTTAGCAGAAAGGTAAATGGTGACAAAGTTGACAAATGTAGATGTCCTAAAATGTGCTATTATAATTTGATAAAAAATAATGGTAAGATAAATACAACAAAGTGAACCAACATTCTATGTCACTCACAAAGTCTGATGTTCCAGCGACACTATTACACGCCAGAATCCCTGGATCCGACTTCGTTAAACCCAACGTCTTGTACGATGAATAACACAAAGAAAACACGAACACTCCCGGAATAATCCGAGTCTTAGTCGATTTAACGCTCATCCATTCCATTCGTTTGAGAGGCATATTTTTACCAAAGTTCATGTTCTATTGAACTTACAACTTAAATCTGGGCAATTTTATTGAAACATATAGGTTTCCAACACGCATACATACAACTTAAATCTGGACAATTTTATTGAAACATATAGGTTTCCAACACGCATACATATAGCAGGAACAAGACCAGTTTCAAAGCTCCTCCAGGTGTTAGTGAATTTCTAGTACCGACTTACCAATTTAATTTTCAGTGCTATTTCTAAAATTCAAGTGCATGCTTTTAACACTTGCATATATCCCCATTGTGTAATAATGTTGCGCACGGCTCGACCTTACTCGACACAGCGATACTCTTTATTAACGACTGATTAAGGTTTACAATTGAAGATGCATAAGTATATGGGAGTTGATATATGTTCATAAGGAGTTTTCTTTTGAATTAGGACACCAAAATTCCGTGCAAATAGAACAGTTGAATCCTTTGTTTCACACATTTACAGTTTCAGAGAAGAGGATTGAAGCGTGGGACACCACTGATTGGTTGGTACCCAATTCCCAATTTTCTCCTACTCCTAATAGTGAAACTTGATGAAATAAAGACAGTAAAAATCCATGCAATACATTTTATGTTGCCGTCAAGAATTCCCTAAGTCCACAAGCCAAATTAGTGCACAAACAAAGGTCAAGCTAAATATCCCTCAACTAACACATCAGAAGTTAATCAAAGAATCATTTTCAAAAGCCAAACCTCCTCAAATTTTATTATTACGGGTACCTGAAACGTTATCTACAAAAATTGAATGATTGTTGAATGTACAGTTATCTGTAAACATTTTCCATTATGTAAGAATTTTCTGTTCAAACAACGTTCAAAAAATTCTTGCACACAACCATTGTGATACTCTAAATCAAGTTTTTCCTAATTAAAATCTGTTTAATCTACAGAATTTGTCAAATATTTTTCTTGAAAATATTGTATTCAAACTCACTATCTCTTGTGTAAGAGACATAAATTTTTAAATTGACCTCAATTCATGCTTCAGCAATTTATCAGGTTCTACAGAATCTATTGAATCTTCAATTAGGAAAAACTCGATTCAGAAGTTAAAATCCAGTCAGAATTATTTTAAATTTTCGACAGGGAAGAAATGTAATCATGACCTGAAACTAGAATTTTTCAAAAGATAGTTGATGTCGATAGTTTTAAATAATTTATAAGAGGAAAAAGGTAGTCGACTAAGCGAACAAATAAGGACCTTGAGAGAAGACATTTGTCAGGCATGTCTCATGTTTGCAAATGTGATTGAAATGTCAGGTTGATTGCCAAATACGTTTCAGGTAATTTCTCGCTTTTTATTTACAATAGCATCAAAGACTAGTTGACTATCTATGCGAAATAATGACACACACATGTATATGCAAGGTTTTTCCGAAATGCTAAAGTGAATGAAAAATTAAGTTTTGAATTTGTTGGGTAGAAAGAATGCACAGTTGTGTACAGGAAACATGGGTTCGTCGGTGGGTTCTTCTTTTCCCGGGAGTTTTTTTTATAATTACGCAATTTGTTTTATAATTGGCAATGTTGACATCAAAGGCTTACTTCAGGAATAGCTATCAAACAAATTCAGCAAAAAATACCTGTCTGAACTAGAACTGAATTAAAACTAGAACTGAAATAGAACTGGGATTCTGCATTGGCAGTCTGGTCTCCAAAACAGACAATGTCATGCACCTTACACACTTGGTAAAACAAGTCAATGTTGACTATGTTTTCATGGCCAAGATCTTGCTCATTCCTGATAAAACAGGCAAAGGATCATCTTTGGGGCCATGCAACTTTATGGTTAAATAAATCTTTGCCAATAATTTGATAAATATTTACCTAATTCTAATTCAATATTATTTTACCCAAACCTTGTAAAATCTTTGCCAAATCTTTAACAAAAATTTAATTCAACAACTGATCCAATAGTATATTTAACTAATATGATTCTGGCAACATTGGCAGAATGATCAACTTTAGGGAAACTTCAATTACTCATTCTAAATATGATGGGTGGATTGGGTTGACCATGTGAAGTTCCCTTGGTGATCAGTCGTGGATCCGGCACTGGGTAAAAGGGACACCAAGAAACATTCAGGTTTTCTCTAAATTATCAACACCTCAAAGTTGACTAAAATGCCAACTCCTTCTTTTCTCTTGTTTCCTTTATTAAATTGATTAAAGTCACCAGTCAATACCCAATCTAATGGTCTTCTCTCTGAGCTAAGGGTCCGTTCACATTTGACGACAACTACACAAAATTTGTTGTCGCCAAGTATGAATAATATCATTGGTGACAATGCAACCGATTTAATGTTGTCGTCAAGAATTATTTAAGTCCACAAGTTAAATTGGTGCACTAACAAAGGTGAAGCTTAATATCTCTCAACTAACACTTTTTATGAATTTTTTAATGCTTTTTCAAAAGTAAGCCTTTAATACCATGTGCATTCAGAGAAAAGAAAACGACGTGAAGGTATCAGCAATATCGAAAATGCATTTCACAATTTGGACAGACATTGAAGTTTTCCTTTGTAGCCTCATACGAGTTTTTCCTTAATTACCAGAATACAAAATTGACCGATCTGGAAATTACTGTGATTTTTTTACAGTCCTGTCCATCCCTAAAGAGCTATGGGAACAGTTGATTAGGTTAAAATATATGTCGTGCCAGCAGGGCGTGGAGGCAACGCCTGATGGCCTTCTACTTTAAACTAGCCTCTCCTCCCGTAGGAGAGGCGGGCCGCTTTGGCTGAAAGTGATAAAATAACTATACAGACCTCCTACCGAGAAGGTTGGTGGCAGTTGCACGGGTACGGCGGCAGTCTAATACACCGAGTCGTTAATAAAAGACAACAAGGCAGCAACTTCTGATTGAAGTGGCCGCATTGACCTGAAAGTAGAGCCTTCTCCATTTACCAGCCTGTGAATCTGACAACCAATGCTTACGTGCCAGTTGCCAGAGATTGAGTGCCCGGAGTTCAGAGTCGCGCCTGCTTTTATATGAGGCGTGACGTCAAAATAGAAGGTACAATCAAACGTTCAGGGCTTACAGGCAGATGTATCTCCGATTGGCCAGGCACACCTTGATCATGTGAAGTGTGCATGACATGAGAGCATTGAAGGCCTCTCATTGGTCTAGCATGCCCCGGCAACCATGACGTAGATGACATACTGGAGGTGTCTCGTAAGAATCACAACGTTTGTACGAGGAGCATTCTGGATTAGATCTAGAAGGCTCCCAAAGTACCCATAAAGGTCTTCTCCCGTACAAAGGAGAGCTTGCTCTCCAGGGAGAAGGCCCTGCACCTTCAAAGAAGGCTCTTGCTATCCGGAAAGGAGGCCTCTGCAAGAGAGGCCGCTCATAGTATGTGCGCCTGGCAAACGAAAAAGGGGGGCTGCCTTTGCAGCGGCACCACATATAAATACTGAATCTTACTTACCTGAAGCTGATAAAATTTCCTGTCCATCCCCAAAGAGCTATGGGAACAGTCAATTAGATTATAATATAAATACTGATTCTTACTTACCTGAAACTGATAAAATTTCCTATCCATCCCCAAAGAGCCACGGGAACAGTTAAATAGGTTAAAATATAAATACTGATTTTGTATTCCATCCGGTTTTCCGCAAGTTCTGAAACAGATGGAAATGTTCTATTACCAATCATTTCTAGTTCTGAGCTCATATTGTATTCTCTACGTTTGAAGAAACTGTTAAACTTCTAATCAGAGAAAGGTGATAAAAAGAAATACAGTTGAAGCTGCTGTACGGTTTCAGAAGTTTCATCGTTTTACAAAAAGCGTCTATGATTTTTGGATGATATTGATTTGACCAAAATACGATCTGTAAGATTTCTTAGTTTCGTTTCGTCTCAAAACTTTATCCCAGAAATTTAGCGCACGGAAAAGTTTAAATGATGTTCAGTTCACTCTTCAAATCAAAAATTTCTGAAACACCGTTTTTGACTGTGATTTATAGAGTTTGGGAGTAGTTTTGATTTCATATATATCAGAATTTGTTCATTGTTTTTGGACTTTAATAAAAAAAAACCATGAAAAATCTCAAACATTTTAACCAGCTAAATTCCATTTTAGAAAAACGTAAATAGAATATGTTTGAAACATCATTTCAAAGTCAGCAATGAAAAAAACAACAGTATACCGCATGCAAATGTGTTTGCGGTAGTGATATCAATCAATATCCTTCCTCCTATTTTCTGTTCTCCGATCTGTTTGCTGATCCAACTAATGTTATTCCATCATTTCACATCAATCTATTTTTAAATATACCATTTTACTATCGAGTATACATTTACACAGGAAACTAAATCATAAGTTACCAGTCTAAATCAATTTTCATGATTCTCCACCATGTATCCTATTGAATGAACCATTCCCTTGAAAAGGAAAACAAAAAGATGAAATTATTAAAAGCAATGTAAACAGAAGGACATTTACAGAAATGAGGAAAATTAATATTTAATTTGCTTCCTTGAACGCCAGTGGAATTGTCTATCTAGTATTTCATTTATGTGAATATTCTTCACAACTAATACTATCATTTGCTGCCACAGTAAATAAGATTTTCTAGCTATCCAGTATTCTTAATAGCTTAGGAACACACACAAATATTTCTTGGGACATAATAGATCTAAACCAGGCAAGTGTAATTTATCTTTCATGTAAGCTAAGTAAGTTCTATTCTAAATGTAAGGTTTTGTAATAAAACCTTGACAGATAAATGAAGGATTCTTGATGCAAAAATCTTGACAAGCTGACAAGCTGTAAACTAGAATTAGTTGGAATCTCCCTTTCAAGAAGCAAAGAGCAAAGAAATGTTATGTTGCCCCAGTTACTCTTGATTCCATAAAAGCATATCATGACAAATACATTCACTGTCATTATCTAAATTTTCTATCTGAAGAAATGAAATTTGATTATGTGGTGCCGCAGAGAATGAAAACTGCACTGGGGTGTCAGTGACGACTCTGCCATGGTGACAGTAAGTATGAGGCGAAATAAAGATTATTAGGTGACCTCTTTTATGCCTTTATATTACTTAATACAAAATTAAATGAGCCAAAACAAAATATTCTCACCAGTTTAAAATTGCAATGAGACAAAAGGGTCGATAGACGGTACTGCTTTTGAAAAGCTGTTAAAATATTTATATGTACTGAACAAGTAAGGAAATGATAGAAACGTGTCATATGTCTTTCACACAAAAGGACCAATAGACGATTCATTTTTTTTCCTCATTGTCTGTCGTATCAGTGAATATGACTGGAGAACTGAGTTATGATTCGTACTCGAGTTTTTCACGATAAGATTGCATTTACATTTTAAGCCTGAATTTACATCAAAAGGTTTAAAAAATTTGCCTCCACTGGGAATTAAACTCACAACACTGACCATCACCAGATCAAAGGTTGAATGCTTATGCAAAAAGACCAGAGAGGCATGTGCTACTTGGCAGACCTTAAACTGAAGTTTGTTTCATGCACCATTTCACATTTTAATAAATCATTATAGCATGTTTGATGTAAATTCTGTCTTAAAATGTAAACTTCGATCTTATCGTGAAAAACTCGATTAAATAGATCTATCCACAAAACCACACTTTAGGTGGGACAGTTAAGACGATTTACTGATGGTATAGATGAACTCCCTCAGTATTCTCGTAACGGTGTTGGTATGGTAGTATCAAAGTTTAAAGAAATTTAATGAGACCTTCATGTATCACGATCCTTCAGACTTGCACATTAAGTTTACTTAGCACCATAAAATGATTTCTTGTCAAAGAATCCTGGTAGAGGGCCCCGTCAAAAAATATTTACTGATAAATATTGTTGTGAAACAAATAATTGCTTTCTTCTAATCGGCTTTTTTCTGCCAAATCCTGCCAGCATTGACGGAGAACAGAAAAATAAATTCCGCAAAAAACTTGAACTCAGGACCTCTTGGTCATCATACCAATGCTCTACTGATTGAACTTACTCAACATTTAGTTTCCAGTCAGAATTGTCATGGCCTTTATAAAGCCATTCTCTATTGTTTCTGGACAAAAGTTCAAAATGTGAAGTGGTGCATGAAACGAAGCTCGCTTCAGAAATATCCTGCCTAACACAAACCTGACTAGCAGTACAGCATTAGAATGATGATCAAGAGGTCCTAGGTTCAACCCTCGCTGGGGACAAATTTTGGCAGAATTTTATTTTGCTCTTCTCCATCAATGCTGGCAGTATTCTGCCAGGAATTGGCAGAAATAGACGAATTATAGAAAAACTCGAACATACGTCCAATTCTAGCAGACTTTTTCACATGGTGAACTCGAGTGTTTAAGTGTACTTTCCCGTTTCTCAAAATAAGTCATCATTACTTATTTAATGGCATCCCTACAAGGAGTCTCCAATATGAGTGCACATACTCTGAACACTGGGGAAGTCATTAAAATATGTCGTCAAGTACCAAGGTCAATGTGTCAAGATTAAGGCAAAATAATTTGAAATTCACACGTATTTAAAACGCAAAGGTCATCTGAATGCTATCAATGTTAAATTATTGAAACTTCAAAAGTATTGATTTTGTTGTCAGTCGATGGGCCTTAGACTTCAGTCTTGGATCACATCAATTTTATGACTGTATGTCATTTAGGTCATGTGGGTTACATGCATCTGAAATTTTTATTTTTCATTCTTGAAAACTGCCACTCTTCGCTCCAGGTCACCTCATGGTGTCTTTCATTCCTTTGAAATCTGATTTTATCAAACAACCATAGATGCTTCTGTTGACAGAACCCATCACAAACTACAGGAACATCAGTTCCTAGCTATTTTCAAGATGGGCAGAAAATCTTGATTTTGTTTGTAATAAGTGTTGTTTTACTTAACAATGTGATGACGCAGATTTTTCCTGATTAGTAAGGACCTCGAAATGACTTTTTGATCTATAACAAAACGTTCAGTAAACATCACAAAGGCAACCTATATTGGAAATTGCTTGATGTTCCCTCAGCGTGTACATAGGGGGTATCAGCGCGGCAACACGCACACCAATCGAAAATCGCATGTGAATTTGATCACCATTGGTTCTAATGGGTCATACGAGAGGAAGAAAAGGCCCGATTTAAATCTGTGAATATCCATTTCATAGAAAGGCATCGCTAAAAAATGTTTGGTGCATTTTTTTTAAAAGAAGTAAATCTTTCATGTCAGACATATATTTTCTGATTTTACTCATTTATAGTAAAGATGTGAGTACTTCTTTCTGAAGTTCATTTCTTTTTTGTATTTTTTTGTATTTTTTTCTGTCTTTTTAGTGTTTGTTCTTATGTTTTCCCTCATAATTTTGTTTTTACAATATGCCTACATAGTAATCACTTCTATGTATTATTTTTCCAGATATTTCAATTCTTAAAATTATGTTTAGTTTTTTCAAAAACTTTTGAAAAAGTAAATTGATTGCAGATGAACTCTGTGTTTCTGTGTAAAAGGAGTATAATTAAAATTTTGTTGGTATTTCTGCATCAGTGCACATTCACAATGCACAGACCTTGACTACACATTACAAGTCAATGGTGAAGTCAAAGCTAAAGGTAGATAATTGCAACTCTTAGCACTGTGAGCTGAAAATGAACTCAAAGATCCACTTTCGTGATAACGTCGAACCACAGGAATAAAGTAGGACATTTTTACATCTAATTAGACCCACGCTAAGCTTCAATAAACCATCAAAAGCGCATTGTTAATTGTTAAAGACTGCAAGAACAAAATTTGTACAGAACATTTTGAACTTAACATTTTACAGAAATGTAGTCTTCCGACACAAAGTAGCCACACATAAATTTAATTCTATATGGTAGAGCCTACTGATTACCAAGTACATTCGAGTTTTCCCTAAACGTTTTCACTTAATTCAGCGAATTCAGTGTCAAAAATAATACTATTAAAAAAAAGGATTGCAGTACGCAAAATCCTCTGCATGAGAGACAGAGATTCTACATATTCCACAGAGACACAGCCATCACAGAAGACTATTAAATTGGTCTTAATTCATGTGCCAGCAGGACTTTGACTAGTCAAAAGTTCAAAGCATTCGACGCGTCTAACGCGGTCTAATGGTTCCTAAGTATCAGAGGCCGTGGCTACTCAAAAAGACTAATGGAGTTTTTCTCAAATAGAACGGAACTTTCAGTAAATTCAGCGAATTCAGGGAATTAGACAAAATCACTGAAGCATGAATTAGGATCAATTAAAGATCTTCTCTATTACCTGTGTCCTTGTGGCGCTGAGGCAGAGTGCTAGTTTCTTACATAAGAGATAGCAAGTTTGAGCACAGCATATTATTTTTGTTACTGAATTCCCTGAATTCAATGAAAACATTTAGGAAAAACTTGAATGTTTCCACAGTATCGATTCAATAAGTCCAAAACTATCTGTCAATAAATAAAAGTTTGAGAACGAAAAAGTTTTAATAGCAAGAAAATATCAGATGTGACTTCAATGGCTGAGTGTCCTTGCAAATAGATCTATTTGACTGTGTCACGGAAGATTACATGATCACTCGGAAGCAAAACTATGCCTTAATGAATTCCTGCGGGAATGTATTAAACTATATGTTTGCTGGGCCACAATATAATTTGGTGATCTACACCAGTGGCTATATATTGATTTAAAAGAAAAGATAGCAACTGTGTAGTTCTGCAATAGCTTGTATGTTAAGAATATCAATAAGTATTTAAATAACATTCTGACTTAACAAATATATTTCATATTTGTTCAACATTAGGCCACATGAAATATAGTTTGTAAGAAGACAACATAATTGATTAGTATGATATTTACATTTTACAGAAAAAATTATCATAACTGAAAAATAACAATAATTCTTTTGATTGTCTCTTTAATAACCCCCATGTTACTTTCGTTTCAAGTTGTCTTTGAGGTTTCAGAAGTTTCAGTTTGGCTCAATTAGACCCCAACAGAAAATTCATTATTTTCTATCACTTGAAACCATTGAGAAAAATTGTACAGCATATGGAAGGTCAGATAATTTGCAGGTAAGACAAAGGAAGTTAATAGAAGAGATTAAGCATCTCAGACTCAGTTGCGCGATCGAGTTTTCCTGTACACAAAGTTGACAACGTTGGCATGTAAATAAATTGGAAACAGTTACGAATCTAATGAGTTTCAAAGTAAATTTACATTTGTAATGATGTTTTTAATTGTAACTGATGAACTGTATGATATATAATGAATTTCTCTATCTATAATTTTTTTCAAATTTAGGCAAACATAAACATGTTAAAATTGCCAACTTTGTGCATTACGGAAAAACTCATATGTTGGTGAAGCGATTGAAGCAAACAAGGTAACTACAGGACATGTTAACAGATTAAAACCGTGCAGAAAAGAACGTGGTCAACCGTGTACAACCCCCTGGTTACTTCCCCCTTTCTTCTATCGGTGCAACTATTCTTAACAACAAATGTTCCTTAATGAATAGCAAACTTGAATTTAATAACATCATTTCAAAAATTTATTCATTGTCTAATGTTGAATCCTCTGAGATTTATGCCTCAGTATTCTTTGTGGAGAAGTCGGACATCGATTCATTGGATGCAGAGCCTGTAGTCGATGATTCCGATTTGCATCTCAAAATTAATCGTAGGTCATCTCGGAACCTTTTTCCTGAATTATAGTTAAATGCAGTTAAATCTTTGGGTCGTTTACATCTCGCATCTGGGTTATTTGAGTTATTCCCAAATGTTTTGAATTGTGTGAGACACAAAGACGCTACCAGACAACCAACAAGACACAGGTAACAGCAGGATCGTTAAATTAACCCCAGTTCAAGTTTCAGTGCTTCATCGGATTCTCTTACTTGAATTAATTAATGGAGCTTATAATATACCATATACTAGTCCATGTGGGGTTATGATATTAACCGGTACACATTGAGCGTAAAGGATAAACCATAGGACTGATTTGCTTTCGATGTTTAAAACAGAATGACCTATCTATATAAAGACCTATTCAGACCAAGCGAGAGCGTGAGCGAGAGCGTGTATCGTTAGCAATGGGTTCTATTGAATCATACCAGTACCATTCACACCAAACAATAGTGAGAGAGTTGCCGCTAGTGATGCCGCTCCAAAATGGGTCCAGAACCCATTTGATTTTTTGCCACTAGTGAGACCCAGCGATACCGCTGTCGCTCCCGCTCCCGCTTACGCTCTCACTCGATGTGAATAGACCCTAAGTGGTTTAAATTACTCACCTGCCAAACAATACAACCAAAAGTTTATTCCCGCATTGATATGTAGGACCTAAAACAAAGACCAATTATAATATTTTCTATTGTTTTTTGGGGTCGTACTAATTTTAGAAACACAAAGAAAAAAATCCAAAACTTCTAAATTAGTTTCTGGACCTAATAAAACTAAATGATTTTTTTTCATATTCTGAGTCACGTTCGAGGGAAGTGATCAACACTTTCTGTGTTTTAAATTTGAATCTTTTTTGTCTAGTAAAGTTAAAATTAAATGATATAAGAACAAAGTAATGATTCAATGTTTAAACTTGATATATATATGTATCACTAAGGTTGTGTAATAAACATACCTGCTCAAATATATTTTTCATGAGTGTGAAATTAGCAAATCTTCTTGCTGAAGTCAGGGGATCGACGAAGGTGAAAACAACGACCAGTGTGAACAGGGGAGAAGCCAGAAGCAGAAAGGCTACGCACACCAAAATTAAAGTCAATGTCAACTGTCGACCTTCATTACTCTTCTTGTGTCCTTCACCTAAACACAGGAAAAGGAAATCATGTTAATATTATTCTTTCTATTTTAGTCTTAAGGGTCTATTTACACCGCGCGAAAGCGATTTTTGTTTTCACTTGCGCTCCAATGGGTCCATAAGCGATCGCTTGATCTGAATACTACTGGTATAAATCTGTGTAGTCCTTCCAAAGCGACATTGCTTTTGCCGGTCTGAATAAACCTTAACAGTGATCGGAAATTCAGGCATCCGATGATCAAGACAAAATCTATAACATTGTTGCGTGGTTCAACAAAGCCCTTTCGTTAATTGCTAAGACATATTCTCAGATAATTTCCTGTAATGGGCACAAATCAGACATATTGGCCCTAGTTGATGAAGCTCACTTTGACCAGTTGTGGGATAATTGCCATGCCTGTCTTCTGTCGTTCATTCAGTGATTTGTTAAGGAATTACTTTGATGTTCTGAGCCATTGTAAGCACCGGAGATCCGTTCCTTTAGTTAACATTAGTTTCTATCTAGAGATCCGCTCGTTAATTGTTAATCAGTAATTTACAGGAAGGAAAATGACAATAGTAATTCGACGTTACATCTATTAAGGATTCTTTAACACCTGAATACCGTCTGTACAAAATAAAATGTCCTCTGTAATTCTCTGTCACTATTCAGAATTAAAAGGGTCCAGATATTGGCGGAGCGAACAGACACCTGGATCGGGTCCACGGACATACAGTAGTACTTCAGATTTTTTTAAAAAAATACAATCACTTTCTCAGGTCTGCCACTGATTTAACTATTTGTCCGCTCATTATTTCCTGCGTGCAGCTATGAGCTAGGATTCATTCAAGAACGCGTGGGAAGGTCCTCATGGACTATTTCATCAGGAGATTTCTGTTGAATAAAGAGGCCGAAATTACGTGGAAACAGGCCAATTAAATTCCCTGTTCCACATCTTTGCAGATTTAGTGAATGAGGTTGTAGCACAGCAGATCACTGATTGGCTCAGGCATAATTCCCAATTTTCTCCTATTGTGGCGTGTGTGCATGCCTATGTACATGTGACGGGATAATATTTCAGTGAATGACATGTCTCTGAACTGATTCCAGGATACATTGGGTCTAATTAGTCTGTCCTTTTTGATGAACGGTCTGGACCTGGACTATTTTGGTATCTGTGGGCGCCCAAGCACATGTACAAGGACGAGTCTACAAAGAATTATATGTCAGCCTTTTGCTCTGATTTCAGGACACACTTTGATAAACTATCTGGACTGGTCGGCGGAAATTATATGTCGTTTGACAGCGGGGTACTGTCTCCCGGACTTCAATAGCTTCATTATACCTCATTACAAGGCCGGTCGCGGTGGCCGGGTGGATAGCACGTCCGCTTACTGTGCGCCAGGTCTCCCGATTGAATCCCGGCATCCTATCTGCCATGCTGGCCACCAAGAGGTCGGCAGGTGTCACATCAGAGGTGAATCTGGGGAATCCATTGTGCACAGATGGGGAAGCAGGCAGCTGCTTCCCCATCTGGGTTTTGAAACCCAGGGCACACATCACCAGAAGTCCAAAACAGGGATATTAGTGACCAAATGAAAAGGACATGTGTCCTCCAAAATGTTTATAAAAAACCGCATTACAACCTACCTTTCGTTGTGGACGACTTATTATCTTCTGTAAGATTTGCCAGATCTTTATTTCTTTGCCGGATTGCGAGGATGAGAATTACATTTAGGATACTAATAGTCGTAAAGGGAAATATGATGTCTACCCCAATAGTTATGTTCGCTCCAATTTTTGCCTACAAACAGAAACGACAATGTTAATTGTAAAGACTGCTTAGCCCAAAGCAGTATGGTTCTCTTAACCGTTTAAGTATGAATGAATCCACGAAAATGGGTAAATTTCCGTCACACTGAATAAAATTATGAAAATATTCAACTTTACATTTTCAAAAATAGAAATACATTACACATGTCAAATATAACACCCCTTTCTATGAATTGAAGTCATAAATAGCTATTTGAACAATCTCTTTCTGTAAAAAAAGTTGAATATAAACCAGTATAGCCATTGGTTACCGAAAAAGTTCCGAAAAAGTTTTCGTAACACTGATTAATGATGGAAAATACATTGAATATTTCTGAAAAATTGTATTTCATTACGGCAATTTTTTTTTATAATGTAACGGAACAAGAATTTCATCTGAGTATTTCTTGGTGGAAGGAAATCGAAATTTACACATTTTCGTAGAACCGTTCATGTGCGAATGCAGCTTTTAGGGGGGGGGGGGATATTCCGCGCCTGAGAGAAAACAGCATCCGATTATGGGTAGTTTCAGTACAAATCCATAACTAGTTTCTTGTACTCCTCTTTTAGCTGCACAAAATTACACGAAAGACGTTGTCGCATTTCCTAGTGAAGGTAATACTGCTTAACTTTAAGTGCAATTAATAAAGGACCAGCCATTTACACTGAGTGGGAAAGCATAACATTACTTACGCTGAAATTAAACCTACTTATCAAGGTGACGTTCGAGTTTTCCGAAAATGAATCCGGAATTCTGCTAATCATGACAAAATTCAAAAGTGGTATCGTTAATAGAGGTATTACCTGTCTGGTAGCAGAACACATTAAAACGCTTTTGTAATGTTTCTGTTACCTCTGGATAGTATCCACAGGCATTAAATTGAATGAATTTATATACCTACCCAGAAGTCGTCACAGATAATACCTGCTATATACCTGCTATATATATATACCTGCTAAGTATACTATTATTGCTGGCTCGTTAGAGTCAGTTTATTGATTATAACTTAAGCTGCATTCATTGGTGGGAATTTGTTTACACGAGAATGTTGTCATGACGTCATTTACATGGCAGCAATTGTGTCAACGACGCAACGACATTTTTGGATTTTGTCATGATTTATTGTGCACGGTCCCAAACCGGTGCGAACTGTCGCATACACACTGAAGGTTGAGAGCCCCACCAGGATCCAACCTAGTGAGCAACCAATGACCATGATTGGTCACACAGCCAATAAGATTCAGCCTGTGCTCATACTTAAGGCTCTGCGCAGTACAATGCCAAGAGTTGTTATTCAGAGCCAAGTAGTCACATCAGGTCTAGTTCAGGAACGGTGAGCAATGCACCCAGTAGTCTGTAAAACCTTGTATTTATGCAGCAATAAATCAGTAGAACTGAATACCACTCTTGCTTGTGAACAGACATAAGATCCTACAAAAGATCATTGGTACACGAAGTCCGCTCACTGCAGCAGACACACACACCGACATCGTATCAGATTCCCGCAATTAATCTCTCAATTGAAATCCTTTAATTCAGCAAAA
>JBCAUG010261116.1:0-18243 GCA_038406175.1 Haplosyllis leylae
TGATGCAATGGCCTTCTCCGGTGAGCACACTTGTTCCGCATGAAGGAAAGAACCGATGACAAGCAATGTGAAAGGCAAATCCTTTGGGAGGGCTCCTTCCACCTGTCCTGTCAATTGGCACAAAGTTACCACTATCCAGACCAATATTCCAACATTTGATGAGATCTCATTCAAGTTCGAGCTGCCACCATGTCGTGGGGTCATAAAGACATGAACATGGTATTGAGTGCGTGAATGCTGGTTTATTGGCAGTGCAACAAGTTGTACATAGCTCGGGTAGATTTACTGAAGTGTCCGCTCTCCGGCTGAGCCATACTATATATACAAGATCACCGGTGTGTCCTTGACCTTGGTCGGTGGTAGACTCCGACAGCACCAACTTAGGTACAACAGCAGAAAGGTACCTGGTGACAACATAGAAAAAGGGTACAACATCTAGAATTGCTTTTAGAAATTCTTTCTTTCATTTTTGTTGTCCTTAACTATGTAAAATATTTAGTGATGTTTAGAATAAGCTAAAGACGTCACAACGTGACATGTGTGCAGATAAACCAACAGTAATGTCCAAAACCGAGAAAACATTTCTTATCTTAGCGGGCACATAGTTTAGGCTTTTGCAACGAGTGTCAAACAGACTTTATGACAGGAAAGTTGCATAATTCTATGTCACTAGTTTTGCCGAGATTTCAACAAGTGTGACACTTGACTTTTTGCTTTGATTTTCTACGTTTTATTGCGGGTATTAATATTTACCTTTTCTCATTCAGTGACCTATGGTCAGTTACTGAGTCAATATTTATGGACACGAAAATTCCTACTTTTAATGTAAGACTCATCACTTATGAAAAATAATTTGAAAAGCCGAATTGGACTTAGTTACTTATCCCAAAGTCCAATGCATAAATTGCGTGCTTTTCAATTTTTTGTACGTTTTGTACAATTTTACCAGGACCAGATATGCTGGGTATTTTCAAAATTAGGCAGAAAAGATGACACTGAACTACTACAAATAGTAAAAGGAAATAAGTAAACGAAAAGTTACTGCGATGTTCATTCTTAGGTGTCGTAGGTTTCCATTAACATTTCTTCAAATAGTGACAAATAAAGATGAATAAAAAGTTCAGCAGACAATACCTGTTCCATCAAGGGCTTTTAGGGTAACTTTCACCACATACCGTTTCAGTATAATAAAATCACTTTCATAGATCAAGTTGGGCTGGTTCAAGGATTTCAAACTCAACCGCATGACACAGAAATAGCGGTAGTTTATGGAAATGAATGTGTTATGTTTTTTTTTTTTGCATCTCATTGTTTGGCTGCCATAGAGATGTAATAAATGGCACAGCAAGACCCTTGGCAACTGGTTTCGAGCATATTTCCATTTCATATCAGCGGCAAAGGCTTTTTCCCTCGCTCACAATTACCCTTATTGAAATCGATGGGTTCTGCTTTAAAAATTTCATTTCTATTTTGCCTGAAATTTCACTGTAGCTGCACAACGTGAAAGGATAAAAGGAACTTTATAGATGAATTGAACACTGTACTTTTCTTCTTTCAAACTAAAAGCAGGTGTTTGGTTTTGGCTAATTTTTCCATTAAAACTTGCCAGAAATAAGGCTAATATTCAATAATAATTACATGCTCACGTAAGTCTTAGTAATACTAATTATCACATCAACAAATGGTGTCTTGCAACGCGTCAATCTTTTGACCCTGGGGGAAAAAATTTCATATTTCTACCCCCAGTGTTTCAGAGCCAAATAAAAGAAAATTTAAATATGTTCTGTGTTTGTTTATGTAAAAAGTGCGAGCAGCTTGCATCATTTTGATAATAATTAATGGTTTCTTTATTAAAACGACTCAAGTCTTTTCCTGGTCTTGATATATATTCATTTGAATGGAAAGTCAGGAGTTTCATTCAAAATTTGGATAGTGGTTCCAGCAGATGTGGATTTTTGGTTAAAAACACCTTATTGTTGATTTCGAAACCCCTCCTGCTGACTGGGAAAAAAAGTTTTGAAGCTATTTCATTTTTATCGAATGAAGTGAGGTACAAATACGAGCAATAATTTCTTTATTATTTGAACATACGGTTGCATCAAATACGCATCGTATCAAAAACAGTCTTCGACAATCACTTTTGAATTCATAGTTAAATACTCGGTGTTGTAAAACGTTTTATCACAGAATTCACCACCGTTATTTTACTTTCAAAAAGTGAACAGGTGCAAAAATATATCCTAATGCGTTTCTAAAAGTCTGTATCGTTTCAATTGAACATTTTAATCAGATACAGAAGGCAGTGAAAATGGAAGCTTTGGGTAATTTTACTCCACCCCCAACTGATAAGCTCATGAACAATATAGAGACAATATGGTCCTTGGCCTAATGTATATCAATCTTCATATTTTCCATTTACAGATGGAGATATTGTTTAGTTCCCTTTTGCAAATGAAACTTTTGATGATTTTTAATGGCTGAGGCACGGGTCCTGTGTTAAAAGCAAGGGTTAATTTTCCTGGTCATGGATGTGCGCCTCTAAAAGGGTCAAAAAGACATTCATCTATCTGTGAGGAAATATCAGTTGTTGTTCGGTTTTATGTTTTTATTATGGTTGTGACAGTATTTCACTTTTTATGAGATTCATGGGGTACGGTGCAGGCAGCTGGTCCCTTGGGGGCGGGGAAGCTCCCATGGGGGGATGCGGTCATGCAGGCAAACCCTGTCACCAGGTCCCCATCAAAATATGAAATGACAAAAAAGGAAAATATTTAGCGAAGTATGATTTTTTGTTGCTTTCCAATCTGGCGCAACTATTAAATTAAACATCTTTCCCATGTGGTGCACAACACAATATGTTTTCATGAAGTCTTTCACTTCTTGTGGCTTTCAAAAGGTGAAATGGAACACTTTTTTGGTCATATCTATTTAAATTCCCAACTAATAATTATTTCAAAATGAAATGGCGATATTGGTTTGCCGACCATACTAAGCATAATACAGGTTAAAAATAAATAGGTTTGACAGTTTTTCCTTTGTTACAAACTCTGAAGCAAAATTTGAACAGATTTAAGACACAGATATTTGTGGGAAAGTACTCGGCAAAGCGAGCGCAAGTTTTTAAATGCCTAGTCTTCGTTTTGACTTTTAGATTACACGTACTGAAGCGCGCTTCTAACCCGCATAAGAATCCCTGATCAACATTTTGCTGTGACATTTATTCTCTAAACAGACTTCACAGATCTTCTTCCAGCAATCTTTAGTGCACAAGATTATTCTACCATTTTCTTAGTAATTTACCAAATTAACAGAGTTAAACTGTTCTGCACAAATAATTAGGCAGATTTGTACTTCAAAGTATCATCTATCAACTTCTGGCAAATATAGGAAGTTTTCAAAACAGTTTCATTGATATCCCAAACTCTTCTATTCACTAAAATCATTTACACAATAGTCATAGAAACCAAGCTTCAAACATGACAACCTGAACCGTCCAATCAGGTGCCTTGATTAGTTCTATCAATCAACTAAGCAATGTCTTCATTGATAGGGCGATTCCATTATTAGACAGAGGTAAAGCATCAATAATGCAGATTATCTTAACCTGGCTCAGGGCCATATCAATATTTTATTAGGAAAAGGTGAATCATTTTAAGTGATATTGAATTTTAAATTTCATTACGCACGTGAAAATGCACATTAGCAAAACCAATTCTCAGAGAAGATGTTCAAAATGTGGAAAGAGAGAAATTCTAGCAAGAATTATATTAACTTCAGGGTAACACCCCTGTGCCAGGTATGACGTCTAAAAATCATCATAGATGATGAAGGAAGAGATAAGAGAATGGATGGAGTGAAGGCAAAACGGGGAAATGTTGTGTGGGAAAGACAGTTTACAGAAATAAGTCTCGCAACAAGTCCTTTGCCAAAACCATAGATGGAAACTTGCAGAAAGACTTAGCCCTTGGCAAGAAAGACATGGTTATATTTTAATTTCATCATGTACACCAGTGAGCAAAATTGAAAGTTGCTGATTTGGAAAGGACTCTTAAGAAGAAGAAGAAAATTGCAACCTCGAAGATAGAGAAGTTTATGCAGTAAAATGGAAATTGGTAAGGATGAAGTGAACATATGTGTAGGTGACTGAATCCCAGAGAAGTCTTTCAGGTGAAAGTTGTACCTCGGGGCAGTTCTTATAGCTGCGACAATCCTAGATTAGGGTATCGTATGATACGCTTTTTGCTGTCGATGTGCAGCATGTGTGCTTTTGGTGATTTTGTTTGAGGAATTATGCACCTTTCACTCTATTGCCATCATTTTATATTTTAGCACAAACTGGAAGCACGGTGTGTGAAAAACCGAAGTACCTCAATGAAATCACTTACAGAAATTGTCTTTTTTAAGTTGACATATCAAAGAAAGACCCTGCACAGTTTGTAAAAGCAATTTGAATGCTCCTGTAAATAAGTTAATTAAAAGGAAAATGACTCTCTTTGGCGGCTTTTCTGAGGTATACTACTTACCCAAGTGCACGATAACTTTCAAAGTTGATGCTAACTTTTATAACTCTATTTTTGACACCTAGAAAAATTGAAAACGGGCAATGTTCTTGGTGTTAACGCCGATTCTCATAACATTGTTAACTTTTTTATGATCATTTAACTAAATTACACAACCGAAAAAGACTCGCGTTTGAAGTTTAGGAGATAGTCACAAATCGTTTCCCTTGTTAAAGACCCCCATGAGTCGCCATTATCAAATTAAATTTACTGTATTCCATACCGATGACTGTGCTATCTGTCAATACAAATACGTTAAATTGCCACTTTTATTGACTTTGTCTTTGGTTATTTACTGCCATTTCAGTTTGTTTTATTTCGTGGCAAAAGAGACAACATTTTCATGTGGGTGACACTTGGTGCCCTTTTAAGGAAGGGGGTGTGCTTATCAGCTAATTACGAATTCACCCTTATTTGTCCATACTGCTCATGCATGTCTAATCAGTGGTCGAGCAGTATCAGGTAGTTTACCCTTTGGTGAGTTCTGATAGTCCACCCACCAGTCAGTTGATGTCCGTCTTCTGAACAAGAAACACCACGCAGACGGGGGTCCTTTGAATTTGGACTTCTCAATAGAGAGGATTAGCTATTTTAACCAGAAGAGTTACAGACTTAGCTTAGCTAAGAGCTTTATTCCAAGGAAGGAAAGGAATGAAAGTTTAAATTCAAAGACATGCACATTTGGACTAACATGACAAATAAGAAGGAACTAGGTAAAATAATGGGTAAGAATCCCAAATAGCAATACTTAAATATTTGATATGTTTATATTTTACAGTTTTTCTTTGATGTGACTGGAATTTTTTTAAATATTAGATTTTTTTCCTTTTTATATTTAGAAATTACTGCCTGTCGTGAATGAATTGTGAAGATAAATATCCAAAATTGTAGCAGTGTTCATATGAAAAAAGAAATGCATAGTATTGTTATATTCCTTTGTAGAAACGCACGACGATGGGAGGGATGTCTCCAAGTCCCCGCTGCAGGAGAAGGACTACGATCGCATGGCCACGTACTTCGTGCCCGACCGACCGTGCGCCGGAGACACCAGCAACCGCGCCGAGGCCTCCCTACCCAGAAACCTGACGCTAAAGCCTTCACGCACACTCAAACATGTAAGTCATTTGCAATTTTACTTATTAGTGTTAGGCATTTTAAATTTCAAGAATCACGCTTTTAAGGTGTATTTGGCTCACGAAGTTTTCTGAACGGAACTTGTGACGGATCATGTGGAGCCCTCAGTGTTATGAACTGAATATTTAACTTCGGGTAAATTTAATCTTAATTCGATATGCTTGTTTGAGTAACTTTACACATCCTAGTACATGTACTTGCACACTAAAATACAGTTGATGAAAATATGTGATACACAAGCGCAAAGTGTACCGCACTGTCTGTGCAAACGATAGATTCGGTTGTTTTTTCTCGTGATCTAGACGCCATAATGTACACAGCACATTGGATGAAACAATGAAAATAATTAAACAAACAATCTCACGCAGTTTTTGTTGAAAAATTCACATGGAAATCTTACAATAGTTACAGTGTAGTATATTGCTACGTTTTCTAAAGAAAAGAAGAACTGCTAGGAAACTATCATGCGAGTGATTTCTTAGGCTTTTCAGCTGTTCTTCTATTATTTTTCCTTAGTTATTTTACTTGACATTACAGGTTGAATATTTGGCGGCCAAAATATTTAGAAATTGTGCTTATGTTTCTTTTCTTCACTGGTAATTACAATGTTAATTGAACTTGTTACTATCGAATTAAGGTTTAAATATTTCATACATTTATTCAATTGTGGTTTGATACGAGGCATATTTCTCGGCTATTGAGTTGCGCCCCGTGGGTCAAGGGGTTCCCTCAAAGGGGTATTCTAGGCGCGAGGGGAACAGGTGAAGGGGAGGGATAAATTTCTCAGGAAATCGTATGCCAATTCTTGATGCACGGAATTATAAGAAATGAATGTCTACTTTTCCACTTATTTAGCTCGCTTTTCAAGTCCAACCCTTTGCGGTTTACAATGTGGTCAACATTTTCAGTTGCACGTTGCGAAAAGTAGAAAATGGTAGCACAATGAAATGTATGTACAAATCTGGAAAAAATCCCACACGCATTTTCTATGAGGGGAAAAATTTCGCTTTAGCGCGAAAAGACTTCAGAGACAAATGCCATTGCAAGAAATTTTCATCTGCTACAAAAGTTTTTTGGCATCCTTTGAATTAAGCTTTCTGAAAAGGGATATGTACAAAAATAAGAACTTTGTCTGGGAGACAAAGAGGGTGACAATTGCTATATTTCAGCGTACCGTCACTCACTTCCATAGAATCTATAGATTTACAAAAGACTGTGATAAAGAGTTGTGAATTTGGAGAAAAAGTTATCTTGCAAAAATATTTGTTCGAGGTTTTTATATTGCACAGTTTACCGTTGCGCGCTTGTAAGGGAAGTGTGAAAGAAATTCATTGACTTTCGAATTATGTACATGTCAACAGTGTCAAGAACATGTAACGTGTGGTTAGTTTCAAACATAACGCAACTAACACGAGATTGACGAATAAAGATTACTGCTTTTATCTTGGTTTGGAGGATGCCCAGATAGAAATGTATTTGTGTTACTTTCTTGGGTGAACAGACCGAAGTCTGACAACTCGCGAAGAACTTGCAGCCATTCGATGCACGACTATTGATAAATTACAAGTAAATATGACAATTTCTTGCACTTTGGAATGTCAAAATTGTTGTGTAAAGAAGAAAGGGGAAAGTGCGCTGTTCCCATATGTCCCAAGATATTTCACAAGTATTGTGTCTTGTGATAAAAATGGGATGTTACCATTTGCTTCAAATGTGCCAAAACGTTGGAAGACTGCGAACCCGCCAAAAAGTTAGATAACTCTGCCGTTGTGCCCAAGAGTTCACTACATATTGGTCACTTGCAACTACGTTTATTGCTCTAGTTTTATTAGTTATTGTTCAGAATAATCCCTGTTTTTCCAATCCTTTTTTATGATCTTTTATTAATATTATCTACAAGGAAAGTCCATAGAGATTATGTAAGGCAGAAAGTTATTGAGAGTGCAAAGTGTGGTCAGTCCCCGTTTATGGCGATTGAACTTTGGTCAGTTTCAAGTGAAAAAAAATCCTGAAAAAGTAAAGAAAATTAAATGTCATTCAAAACACCAACAATTCTTATGCTTTTGCAGCGTAGAAGGTCGGTAATCTTGTCCGAACTGAAGTGGTTTCCCTCGGACAGGGACCTATCCTGCTTCGCTTTTTTCTCTGTGTGACCATGCAACTGTGCACAGAAGGACAAGCCGTATCTGATGCGACAGATTCGAACACTTTTAATGCGGCCAGTTTGAAAAAAGTGAGGGAAAATTGAACACTCCTTTGGTTCATTGGCACCAGTACTGATAAGGTTTATAGATGTTATGTAATCTTGTATCTTTTGCATGAAGTGTTCGCCATTTGCAGTAAAGTGTTTGTCACATTTTATCAAGATGCTTTGTATACTTTGCAACTTGTGAGTAAATAAGCATTAAAGCAATACATTTTACCGTTGAAGAGTCTTCTTAATGAATCATGATAACGTTTCCTTTCAAGGTTTGATATGTTTCAACACTTTTTGAATCCCGTATTAAAAAATTCGAAATCACCAAATTTTCGACAAGGTTAGTTATTTAAAATGTCAGAGGGCATAGTGTATCAAAACGACTCTCACCATATTGATTTCATTGCATTCAAATCGGGGTGTCAAACTTCAGGTAAAATAATAAATACCGATTCTAATGCACGATAAAATTCAATAAGTTCCCTTGATTAGTTCCATATTGTTCGCCACCAGTGTCCACTAGTGTTTGTACAAAATATTTACAATTGTATTAACCCCCGGCCTTATTAGCAATGACTCTCAGACGTCCCTGATCTCTACTCGAATAAGTCCCTCATCTAGTTTAAGCTAATTACCCCGTTAATAAGCATCTGCTTTGTAATGAAAGGGGTGGAGAAGCTAAATGGGTGGAAATAAATAAGGGTTATAGTATCTTTTTCCCATGGGTATTGACTTGGGAACAAGCTGTGTTTTTGGATAGGATTTAAGTCCAAAAATCACCTGTCCCTTTAGCGGAGATAAGACTGATTTTTCTGTTAGACTTTTCACTCTTTTTAAGAAAGGAATTATTAGATGCTAAGGGTCTATGCACTCCAGCAAGCAAGGGCAAGGCACATGCAAATCCACCCGACAGCGTAACTTTCATGTCAATAAAGATTATAGCTCACGACTCAGAATAGGCACTGATAATAAATCTTTTTTTTGCATTTCTTCAATGTTAGACTGTCTCCATCAGCTACAGGCAGGAAACATACGCTTT
Source organism: Haplosyllis leylae (assembly GCA_038406175.1). Classification (NCBI taxonomy): domain Eukaryota; kingdom Metazoa; phylum Annelida; class Polychaeta; order Phyllodocida; family Syllidae; genus Haplosyllis; species Haplosyllis leylae. Next base: position 8,930 of record JBCAUG010261116.1, read on the forward strand.
TGATGCCTTAGAAATGGATGGGTATCTTTTGTTTTTAGCTGTCAGACTCTCACTTGGAGAGCAAGCCATGCTCAACCGTGAAATTACAGGTTGCAGAAATGTTCCTGCTGTATCTCCGCGGTGCTCTATTGTTTTTCTGCAAGTCCACCTGGACTTTCAAAATTGATTCAATTGAATTCAAAAAATAGAAACACCATTCATATTTTTGCTGTTATCGTAATCTTTGTTCGGTAGCTTTTACTATTTTATAATGCTTTTAGCTACGCACGAGGCAGGTGAGGCCCGCAAGGTGGGGAGAGGCGCTTTTGTGCGGCGCTTGCACGGTCTGTGGCCGCTGATCAGTTGCAAAGGGGAAATACTAAATTGACTGTCATTTCAAGCCAATTTATGTCTGTCCTTTTTTGTTACACCTTTAGTGTAGATGTCAAGCAAGCCACATGAAGGACCCGCGACTCTCGTTTTTAAGCCATAAATATGAAAATTTGATAACTCCAAATTGCCTGGCCTTTTGCGTTCTTTGTGCCCTGTGCTCTTCCTGGGGCAAGGGGGAAAAAGTTGAGTCATTGAAGTCAAACAAAACGCGTATCCTCTTCACTGTACTAAATGTCACATTTTCTTTCTCAATTAACTGTATTGCAATATTGTTTTTCATCAAATTTTCCACTTAATGTGGAAACTGAGCAATTTCCGTTCGTGGCCCTTCCTTGTCAGCTCTTTTATATCTGGAAAATTACAGTGTAATGAAAACCATGGAATTTATTTAAAGACAGTAGGAATGTGAAAAGAGCAACAGTAGCTTTTCTACAAGCGAAAAATAATCATAATAAATTGAAGTATTTCGAAAAACTCTGACAACACTTTCTACTACATTTGGCAAATTGTATTTGTGTGCTAAGCACTTGGATATTGCCACTTTGCAGAAAGGAAAAGAACATTTCCTTTCAAGGAAGAAGTAACTGATCAAATTATGGCGATGTAGGATAAGATTGATAAAGTTAAAAATATCTCTTCTCTGTTTTAAAACCTGCACCAGCTACACAACCGTAACCAAAGATTATCTTTATGCGGTTACCCATTTAATAATGAAAAAATAATCCCAATTGATAAATTATGAAGCTGATCAATGACTCAGAAATTACCAGTGGGGTCTTCCCCGCCTTTTCCCTGATAAATGTTAACGGGAATTGTTACCTGTAAAGCGATAAGTTGTGTGTTGATTTTACCAGTTCAAAGGATTCGAAAAAAAGCGGAACAAACTGTAGGACAACTCATATGCATTACCACTCTTCAAACCAATCAAATAAAAGCAATGAAATATGGTGAACTTCTTTTAGTGTTAGGACCTTTTTTAGTGGCGAAAATATTGAAATATAAGATATATTCTTTGTAAACGGATTGTAAGGACACTAGAAGTTTAAATCCCAATCACATTGTGCCATATACTTTATCCTATTACTTTTGCTTTTGGTGAAAGAGAAAAGACGGAAGTACTAGTACTAAGAAAGTACTTGATACTGGTGTGAACTTTGAAGAACTTTCTGAAAATGGATTAAGAGAACTGATAGATTGCTACACAAAACTCATTCAGTGCGGTAAATCTTGCTGTTGCTATACACAGTTATTGACATTTATACTTGGAACGTCTTCAATGGTGATGACAAAAATTCACCAAATTCATAAAGATTTATGTTCATTTTAATCTCTTCTACGATAATAAGGAAGGAAATACCTCTCTACAGAAATATCGGAAAATTTCAAATCGAAGTGAGTGAAAAGGAATGCTTTTCATTTTGTATATTGAAGACTCAAAATCAGGGATATTAATTTTTGAAATTGAAAAGAGGTATGTTGGTGTGAAAGTTTGTTTTGGAGAGAAGATATGTGTAAGGGTGCTTCTGCCAAAATTTTCATCAACTTTGACAACTTGATGACAATTTCTAAGTGTGAGGTACATTGTCGAGCCCACAGGCAAAAGTGAAGTGCAGTCAGGAAAAACTAACTACCTTATTCAAACTGGTCTGTATCATTGTGCCTCTCGTTAATGTTGAACATAATAATTATCACGGGGTTCTAAAAGTAGAAATCAAGATGGAAATAAGGGGAAAGTATGCTGATTTGGGTCTTTAGCCTCAGGTGTGAAAGTTAATAGATGCTTAATGAGAAAACACACACTAGTTTTGGGCTTTTGGCCTTATTTTATAACTCTTGTAAAATTACACTGTAAAAATTCTTATTAGTGAAGATGGTTTGGAACAGATAAAGCCTTGCGTAGTTAATATGTGATCATTACAGAGATGACAGTCGATATAATGGTGAAGTCATATAAAGTCAATTCAGAAGTGGGATGGGAAAACTTTCAGTCAGTTTTTTGTACTTTCCCCTTTGGCAATTGACGTTTTGCCTCGTTGAAATGACTTTTAATGACTACAATTGAGCGATGACACTTCACTGATATGTCTCACTTGGGGACGTCTATTCCAGATTTTAAGTTTTGCAGAGAAAGACATGTACTAAAGATGTAATCTTTAAATTTCTACCTTCAACCAAGATGGTGTCATAGTAAGAGATCATAGATAGCCGTCAGACTGTTATGTAGTTAAAATCACCCAGGATGGTTTTATAATCGAAAACATCTTTTGACGCTTCATGATTGTAGAAAGTCACAATTTGACCATCTTTTCACGTCTGTAGTGATCATTGTTATAGCTGTAATTAATCATTAATATAATTAAAATTTGTTTCTTTCTTTGTGTTCTTTAGGTACAAGGAGTGTGGAGCAGAGAATTTATTCCCAAAGGTACTAGATTTGGTCCACTTCAAGGAGAACACTTTCCAGTGGATTCCATTCCCAAGGGAACCAACAGAAACTATTTTTGGAGGGTAAGTACGCGTATAATTATTTTAATAAGTTAATTAAAGGAAAACCATAATCTATGAAAGCACACTCATCCTGAGAAAAGACTACTTTTTGGAAGGTTTTGAAAGCAGATATATAAGTAACGACAGCTTCTATCGGACCACAATCATTCTCTACATTTTCATACCAAGAAGGATGGTGGTAGGTGAAAGATCATACCAATTAAAGCAATCTTTTCTGGTGTTTTTCTGAATGAAGTTAGATCATTTTTTATAGTTCTGTAACATTTTTTTTCAGGTGTACAAGGACAATGAGCTCTCCCACTACATTGACGGTTTTGATTTGTCCAAAAGCAACTGGATGAGATTCGTGAATCCAGCTCATTCGGAATCGCATCAGAATCTGGTGGCCTGTCAGATTCAGCAGGACATCTACTTCTACACTGTGCGATCCATACCCGCCGACACTGAGCTCCTCGTCTGGTACTGCAAGGAGTTCGCCGACAGACTGAACTGCCCAACATCCTCAGACCAGATTATGCAGACAATAAGTGAGTAAATTTATTTCCTCTTTATCGAAAACCTTAATCATTTGACTTGTTACATGTAATTGGCGTTTAAGTTTTGCGATACATTTAATTCGGTTAAAACGGAGGTAATTATATATAAAATCTGTCGTGGAACTTGTTCATTTATCGTGACATTGGAGAAAGCGCCACTTTCCTTGATCTAGCATTTAACAAATAATTTTCAAGAAAGGATTATCTTCACTTTCCTCTTGTTCACCTTTAAGATCGCAAGAAAATCTTCTTAAATAAAATTACCAATTTATGATGACCATTGAAATCAAAGGAAACGTAGAGTTTAACTATTTGAACTGTGAGGAAATAAGTTCAATAACAGCTTAGTGCCAACAATAGCTCAGGAGGTTGAAAAAGGCCGACTATTGGCCAGATATGAACGGTTCATGTAATAATTGGCATTATTTTTCTCGAGATGATTAGGATAAGTGTTTAATAAAACTTTCCTAAATTTGCTGAAATATCGATTTGCTTTTCTGCTAGCCGTGAACAGTTCGTAAAAGGTATATTGTTTATGACATGGAATTAAAACTTAACAATTAAAACTCTAGCAATAAATATTAACATTTCTGAAAGAATTTTTATTTGGGAAGGTTGAACCATTCAAATAATTTTGATTGTCAATAATGTTGAAAGTATAGAAAAAGAAAGATATTCTAACAAGGAAATACTGTGGAATGCTACAAAAGTGATATTACTGAAAAGCAATTGAGAACATAATCCGCTTCTCAAATTCCACTGACGTGAAATATCTTAAAGGTGTAACTACCCCTTAAGGTACCCATACTAATACCGTTAGAATCATGCCGCATCATTTGACTAATGCCCACAACTTCACTTGTACTTCAGGATAATTACATCAATTAGCTCAATACATTCCACAAATTAGGCAATTGCTTTGAATTACAAACTGCGGGTGATCGACAGTTCCGAGACGCATCTGTCAATCAAACTATGTTCAGCTGAACTTCGAGACTCAATTCTAAAGATGTATTTTTGAGGGATAAGAACATTTATATTAGAAATTAAAATGATGAAAACTTTGAGCTCAAATTATTTGTTTTCGTCATTTCAGAACACACAGAACGACCAGAAATGACACCCAAAGGACTCGTTCCAGCCCCGAGGATCTGCCATTCGCCCCAGGAGACACGGGAGCATCGCCGCCTGATGTCCACCGCCTCCTCCAGCGACGACGATGTCTTCGACGAAGACAGAAACGAAACCAAGATTCCCCGACCCTTCCCGATCCACAACCATCGTAATCATCACGCCATTAATTTCACTACCACCAAGAAACCAGACGACATACCTCGTGATGTCATTCGAGGTAACATCAAGCAGTCCAACTCCCCACCCTACCCACACATGGCAGATCTGAAGTACCCCGCGAGTGATATTATGGCTCCAAAGGTTGCTGATTTCTACCCAAGCGAGACTAAGTCCCGAGAGACCGTGATCAAGAGGCCGTTCTCTCCCGTTAAAAGATCTGCAAATCCCTTGGAGAGTGATTATGCGAAGAAGATGAGAGGACACGACGAGTGCACACCAGCAGACCGCCTCTTCAGAGACAATATCTTCATGCCACCGCATCTGAAAAATCCAGATTTCAGTCCAGAACTTTTCAAGACAAATCCATTGAGGTCGCATCATCAAGGGCCAATGATGCCAGTCGAAAGGCTCCATGGCATGAGCAATCCATTCCTATTCAACATGCTGAAAAACAACCCGCTGTTCCCAGTTCCAGGCTTCCGACCAGAACAGAAGGAGAAAGTCAAAGACTTTTCTGACATTCTAAGCAGACCCTTACCACCTCTCCCATTCCCGTGCCTTAGCAACCCCATGATGCCAATGTATCACGGACTTAACCCAGGAATGTTCCCCTTCGGAGGAACGTATCCCAGTCTGAACCCTTTCCACATGTACAACCCTACAAGCCCGCCAGCTTTTCCAAGCCCACCAACACCAGCCAGCATCACTAGACACCAAGAAAAGCTTCCTACTTCCCCCATCAGTGTCTCCCCACCAGAATCAAGTAAGCCGCCGATGCCAGTATCTTCCCCTGAAGATGTTGAAGCTTTGAATCTCACAAAGGATACTGATGATGGTATGGGCTCCCAGTCAGGTGTGCGAGGTTACAGATCTCTACCATACCCACTGAAAAAGAAAGACGGAAAAATGCATTATGAATGCAACGTTTGCAATAAGGTAGGTGATTGCAGTTAGTTGTGGCTTGACTCGTTATTCATACACCCAAGAGCGTCAGCAATGTAGACTCAAATGCGTTTTTTTTCCAACATTGTATTAACTTTTTTGTTATTGTTGTTTTATTTCAGGTATTTGGCCAACTTTCCAATCTGAAAGTTCATCTAAGAACTCATACAGGAGAACGACCATTCAAATGCACAACCTGTGGAAAGGGTTTCACACAATTGGCCCATCTGCAGAAGCATTTCCTGGTGCACACTGGAGAAAAACCACACCAGTGTAACGTAAGTGTTGAAAAATGTTAGAAATTCTGTCCTCCAATTCAAAATTCTAAGTGCCATTGTGCAATTCCTTCAAGGGAATTAATTGTTTAATTCATTATATTTGTCTCTTCATTTTAGGTTTGCAGCAAAAGGTTCAGTTCCACATCGAACCTGAAGACGCACATGCGGCTACATAGTGGAGAGAAGCCGTTTGATTGTAAGCTGTGTCCGGCCAAGTTCACCCAGTTCGTCCACCTGAAGCTTCACCGTCGTCTTCACACCAACGAGCGCCCCTACGAATGCCCGAAGTGCGCAAGAAAATACATCTCAGCATCTGGTCTAAAAACTCACTGGAAAACTAGCAGGTGTATGCCCGAGGACAGTAATGTCGAAATGGCACAGATAAGCCCGTTGGGTTCTCCCATTGATTCTGGTGAGTACTCGGGTATGCCAGCATTTCCTAACGGTACTCCGTTTTTCTACGACGCGCCGCATATTAACGGTTTAGATCTGAGGGGCTCCGACGGTGAATCGGAACACAGTACAAGTGACAATGGCGACGAAACGTCCCACACCAATCCCCAAACTGAAGAATCAGAAAGTTTTAACGCAGAGGAAGAGGAAGAGGAAGCAAGATCACCAGTTGCTGAAACTAATGAAACAGAAAATAGTGACATTCTGTCCCACAATTCAACAGAACACAGCAGCATAATAGAAACCAAGAACATCGAAGTTAGCGCTGAGGCATAAAATAAAGACATAGACAAATCAATGAACAGTGATAAATATACTTAATTTTTTGTTGCTATGTAGATTAGTTATTTTTATGATAATTTGAATCCTTTCATTGGGATTATGTCCAATTAATTAGCGGATTAATCCCGGAAGTAAAATTACGTTAATATATTATGGATTTCTTACACGTAGATAGATGCTTGGGTGATAATCTTGCCTTTGATATATTTACCTATATTAATTTTATAGCTTGCATCTTGCCAATCGCATTTTTGTTTGATTTGTTGTACAAGACAGGAGGCAGTATCATGATTTCTTTTGTCAGAGCTTCCGTCCAATTGCGAAATAATTAACACTTGAACTTACCAATAGCATTCATCATTTCTGAAAGATTATTAAAAATGATTGAATATTTGCTTTAACATTTACAAATATTGTATGTATGCGTATAAAAAAGAACGCATTTATGTATTTGTAGCTATGTTTTCAATGCTACGGATTTACAAATTTACCTTTCATGAATGTGCCTTATGATGATTTCTCAAAAATTGCACACGACAATGGAACCAATCCACACAGAATAGTGTTAGTATGGTGATTTCGTCTTCCGTCCAAATGACAATCAAGACATTCCATGTCCTAACAATGTTATATCAATACAACTCCAGAAATAAACCATTTTGTATTTATGGAAAAATACTTCCAGTTAATGTGTTCTATAAGCATCACTTGCGCAATGCATAGTTTTTGAAAATACACTTCCCATAAATTTCCCCACTGCCGCAACTACACCTTGTATTCACAATACATTTTCCAATACCAGTGTTCTTCTCATTCGCAACGGTTGTGACTTGAAAGAGTTTTTATTTAACGTTCTAACTTTAATTGTTATGTGTTTAGCGTTAAGAAAAAAAAAGACAAGTGCCCTCAAAAAGCATTCTTCAAAATGTGTCTTGCATTGTATTGGTCTAACCAAACGTACAGTTCTTCTGTATGGACAAAGCTTGCACTTTTTCAGATCACAATTACTAAGTGCAAGAAGCTCTCTTGGATAATTCAGCATCAAATTTGGTCAAATTTATTCTTTCCGTTTTATGTTTCGCCAATTATCATCAATGAAGAAATTGCCATTTGTTGTACTTTCGTCGTGGGCATTATTGTGGTTTCTTTACAATGTCCGTTATGTGTCTGTCCGTTACATAGAATTAATTTCCAGATTAATAATTATTCTTATTATTAATTTTGTATTGATGTCAAAATGTCTAACTTTTCATGTACAACGTAATTGCATTTTGTGAGCCTCTGGTGCTTGTGTTCCCCAAATTGAGTGTCATCTTGTCCAGTTTGTGTGTGGCTTTATAACAATTGCACGACCAATTACACCGAATACAAGTTTATACGTGTACTAATAGCTATCAGTTACATTGATCTATACATGTAATGCAAGAGATTGAGTTTTTTTCCCTTGAGATTAATTTTGACAAGTGTTTTGCTACACAACTAATTTTTGTACATGATTTTTGCATGTGGATGATTTTCTATTGAGTGTTATACATGCTTGGTGCTAAACGTGTGTCGAAAACTAATGCGTGTTAATAGAAACGTCTTAAATAAATAGACTAGGTAAGGACCCCTCTCTAGAGGGTATTATAATCCATAAAGCTTCGGCTATTTTGAAAGTTATTTCAGCCCTAAATGATGAAGAGGCTAAAAACATCGATTCGAAAGTGAAAGAAATTGAAGCTGTGATAATTGTTTTCAGATTATTATCATTCGGAATATTTTCATTAATTTTAGCAACAATAAAATTCATTGTAATTCTAACTCACTACTTGACAATGAAACGTGAAATTTACGCCCAAGATTGAAATAGGTTGCATTTGATATGATATATATTAATTATTTTCTGATGAATAACATATGTACATAGTAATTATTAATTTAAATGTGTAATTAAGCGAGATTTGACTGACGAAATGCAAAGTTTAGATTGGTGATTATTTATTTCCATTAGATATCAATCGTTATTCTGGGGATTTTCTCAGTTTACGATAATGCACTTCTATGTATGATAATTATCAGACATTTTTTGTGCAATAAATGACTCGGAAAACAGAAAAATAAAAATGTCTCTTTTTCCTTGTGTAAAAAAAGATAGAAATATCTCGTTTTAATCACAGATTGCCTTTCCGGGTCTATGCACTTGCGAAGGGATTGGACTTCAATTTTTTGACACAAGAGTTTTTCACAAACTCTCCACAATACAAGAATACCAATACTGCCAACTTCATTCTTGCTGTGTCATTAAAAAATTAGCTAGACCAATGAAGTTTGCAACCTCGAGAGATATGTAATCCTCTAACACCCACTGTTATCGTGTGATCGATGCTTGCGAGTATGAGTATGAGTTTACAGTATGAGTTTCGGGAAAAAAATATAGTTCGATTATAAACGAACTGTATTTAACCATTCTCGATTGGAAAAAACACAGTTCATTTACAAACGAACTATATCTCGCATTACTGCTCGTCTGTGGTACCGCAAAAAAACACAGTTCGCTCACAAACGAACTATATTTCCCAACCCGATTTTTGTTTTTTTTCACTATTTTTTGCTTTTAAATAAATTTTTCTCACAGAAAGAAATATTGTGTACATTGTTTATTGACTTA
>JBCAUG010261227.1:7178-18235 GCA_038406175.1 Haplosyllis leylae
GGCATACCGCCCGCCTCGTAGCAAGTGCTTGTTCTGCTTTACTTTCCTGGGGGGGGGGGGTTGTACCACAGCTGGGGCCGGGTGTAAACCATCTCAGCCAGGGGGTTACCCCATCTCAGCTGGGGGGTGTACCCCATCTCAGCCTCAGGGTACCCCAGGTACCCCCCAGCTGGGTACTTCCCCCCCGGCTGGACATGGCTCAGGTACCCCCCCCCCCCCACTCTGTGGACAGACTGAAAACATTACCTTCCCCATCCTTCGGATGCGGGCGGTAAAAATCGAACTGCAATATGAAAAGTCTTGTAGATCTATAATAATTATATTTGCAATATTCTGATTACATTTTATTACCATTCACATAGAGATGAATAATTTATTGGTCCATGGTCAGTTAGTCCCTAGCACTACCGTCTTTCCCTGCCACAATTTTCATTATCATTGTTGCCGTTGTCAACTTTCCTGATGGGCATTAAAGAGGAATTTATTTAAAAATGGTTACAGCAGGTTGTTTTTGTACCGTAGCAGGTGTGCCCTAAAGTATTGGGAGGGCAGTCACAAGCGGGATACTCCACACCATCTGTCTGTCTTTTTCTCATCCGGCACTTTCCACTGTTCTTGCAAAACCCATTGACACACGCTGCAAGGAAAAATCAACCCGTCAACGGTTCAGAAATGCACCGTGCATAAATGCTAGGAGAGCTTTTTCGAAGCATGCAAACTTGACATTATTGTGTTTAAATTAAACCCTCAACAAATTTCAATTCGCATTACAATTTAATCGGTTGGCAACTATTCCCAACTCTGCAACTTATCTACATTTGAAGTTCGACAAAATTTTCCAAAATTGCCAACTTTGGATGTTTCGGGAAAAAAACTAGAATAGAACTTCTACAGTGCTCACATTCATCATAACATTAATTGTCACCATCGCCAATTTCTGGATTGGAGTTAAAGATTGGATGACATAATGGGAAAATCCTTTGTTATTTACTTGTTAGCTATTGGAGATACTTATACTGTTTTTCAACAGTGTTCAGTGAGGTGATTACTTTTTGTGATACGATGTGTATTTTCACCAAGGGGAGTAACATAATTGAGCTTTGGCCTCGGAATCACAAAACTCAACCACAGTCCCAAGCAGAAAGAACGAGAGCTTAACTTGTCTTAGCATTATTTACAAGCCCTTCCTTCGTAGAATTCAGTTTTGGTACGAGGGCCTTTCAGTTATTTCAGTTCATATGAGAAATAAATCATACCAACATCTGAGCTGTGTTGAGTTGCAACATTAGAAAATGTAATGTCTTGCGAGATCGACATCCAGCCTTCAGTTTGAATTTTCTGGATCAGGATATCCTTGCATAACTGTACCATCAATGCATTACTTTTCTCCCCAACCAGTATAATTTCCACTCCTACTACAACACTGCCTGGCCTGTGATGAAATTACACAAATGTACTTCATGCAACAAAATTACTTACAATGCCAAAATTTCTCTCTATATTTTGACAGCAACACATTTGAAGCAACGAAATCTGAATGTCAAGGTAACAAATTACGTACACCCTGAAGGAACTTCAGAAAATTCGGACTAAAACGGAAAATATCACTAATTTCTGACAAAAGCTTTACAATGGAAGTCTATGGGATTTCAGATTTTGAATGGTGCAGCCTCCACTGCTGACCTTAGAAAAGTAACTTTTACAATAAAAATTGAATATTAGTATTGTGATCTGAGTGACATAGTCATTTTTCAAGTTTTTAATTTAGTAGTAGGTTAGAAATGACAAAAACAAGCACATCGTCAAACATTTCTCAATAATGTCCAATCAGTAACTCTGGCAACTTAAACTTTCTTCACTAATTTCTGACAGGGTGTCAGTAATAACTGACTTCAATGGGATTTGCAATAGTAATATTAGGGGAGTCAGAAATTAGTGATTGATAAAACTGGTTTGAGCTGGTTCAAACCAGTTTGTGTGCAGTTGTCAGAAATTAGTAATCAACAAAAAAGCGGGTGGTCACACAAAATGTTAATGTTCTTTAATTCCCTGCATATTTACATTTAAATATTATCTGGTAGAAAATCCCACTACACAATCCTTTAGAACTATGTAATAATTTTCAAAGTGGATACTCAGATGTCTGAGATATTTGCCGATTTTCCAAGGGAGAAATCCAAGAAAAATTCCACCCATTGACTTCAATGGGTCAGAAATTAAAGATATTTCCGTTTTAGTCCGAATTTTCTGAAGTTCCTTCAGTGTGTATGTATGTATCGTTTTGTCCTCTGCATTTATTACCTCATTGAGAAAACTCCCGAATCCGTGAATGCCGAAGATAAAGAACCGTCCTTGTAAGTTTTGTGCAGCTGTAAAAAAATCAAATCATACACAGATATAAAACACGGGTTGAATTCAAATGGAACTCGTGCCTTTAGTGCCTGTGTGTTACCTGAAATGAGTTAAATTGTGTATATGTTTTTTGTTGGTTGACATTTGCAGCATTTGCTGATCACGCGAATATGTATTCTTGTACAAGTGTCAAATGTCGGAAATATTATTTTTAATGGGAAATATTAAATTAGTGTAAATGTTGTGTAAATAATGATAACAACGGTGGAGCATCTTTAAATGTTCTGGTGGATAATAAATATGGAATATCTTTCAGCCTTCTGTTGGTACTGGCATATTTGTCCTTACATACAGTCAGGTTGTGACACTTGGCATAACACTGAACATCAGGTGTTATGGGCAACAGTTAATGCAGCTCTCTGATGCATATTAACGAGAAGGATGAGGGTCGCATTCTGATGGTAGATATAGTACAGTTGATAGTAAATATAAACTGGTGCTTTGTGCCTGGCACAAACTGATGACTCCCTATCCATCAGTTGAAAAGTGTAGTTTTCCATTTCTTAAATAATATTTTAATAGACATGGAAACATCAGCTTATGCCAGGTACAAAAGACAAACATATTTACTTGCCAACTCGATTTAAAAGTAATATTTGACATATGAGACACCAAAACAAGTATATATTTGTTTAAACAATAGGCATAGAATTTCACTTTGGTGACTCATTAAATCTTATGCAAGATGAGGTTGAATCCACCCTAGATCAGATTGAACTGAACAATGGAAAACTAAGAAAAAATGGAAAAACTTGAAATTCTAATAAGAGAGGATGGAACCTTTTATGATCATCTTTGATCTGCTATCATGTTATCAGCCCACCTAGGATATCAACCACAACCAAAAATTACAAAAGGTAGAGCTATGACAGCCATTGCTATTGTGTTTGGTAATGACTACCATCTGGTAAGGCTGACAATATATAGAAGTTAAAGATTGACCCCAAACAGAGTGGCATTTGGTATTTATTGCAAGTCTTGACTTTCTGAGTGATGAAAACCACTTTTTTATTTCTGCTGATGGCTGCCATTCAAGATGGTCAACAAACAGTTGAAGTTGGAGGTTGAGCCAAACTTAGTGGTGCTTTTGCTGCAAGTCTCCATGTTAACTCTGTGAGTGATAGAGGTCATTTTTGTGATTTTGGTAATGGCTGCCATCTAAGATGGCTGACAAGAAGATAGTTGATCAAGATGGTCACCTGAGATTTTGAGTTTTTCCAAGTTTTCCAGGTTTTGTGTGGGATCATTTCCAAAATATTCAAAAAAAGCTATCTGTAAATCAATAAGGTAACTGTCTATGAGTTACCAGTTATTCAGTGTAATCAACAAATATATTATGAATACTAGATACTTTTAATACTTTGGTTTTCAACTAATATCAATTACTGCCATGAAGTCATCAGCATGTGTTGACAAAAAACTAATGAGTTTCATTTGAATTAAACCATGAAAAATGCCAAAGCTGGAAGTTTTAGATTAAGTTTAGCAGTGGCGTCCTGTTCAAATGTTTCGTTTGTATTAACAAGCCCCAATTTTTACACAACAGGTAAACACCAACCAGCAATACACACCACTGACTTTATTAGTGAATACTTTCTACTGTTATATGTGCAAAGGGGGGATGCGTGCTAGTAATCGAAAATAAATTAATGTTGGACAAGTCCATTTTTCAGCAAAAGTTTATCAAGATAAAATGTTACCTGGTCATTAACTTTGCCAGCCAGTTGAATGTATTCCTCAGAGGAGGGATTGTTCAAAGAAGAATTATGTACCATATCATTAAATGCAAGTTCCCCGGTTATCACAACTAAAAAGAAAAAGACAGAAACTTCTGAGCTATTTTTACAGGATCACGCCCCCATCCCTCATCCTTAAAATCTTCATCAAATTAGTACAATCACTTTACTTTCACATGATATTTTATTTGGTAATCGACAATTCGTGTGTCGTACGGAAAGGGACAACATATCAAACACCTGAAGTAGTCATTTGATGAAAATAATGTAATGAACCATTTGTGAACTTTTAAGGAACACCAACCGATTAAGAAAAAGTAATCTCGCCACAAAAAACTTCAATAGAAATCAATGGTAAACTTTATTTTTCTCAAATTTGGGGTGTTGAAACTTCTTGAAACTTAACACACTTTTTACAAATAAGGAAGTAAATATAGTCCAGATTAATACATTTCAAGAGATTAATCTCCTTCCAATTAATTCACAGTTTTATCAAATTTAAGGCGTTTCTTAATCTCCCTAAAAGTTTTCATGTTTCACTTGACCATAAGAATACATTACAACTGGCCCAAAGAACTCAAACTGATCATAGTTTAATTAGGTTGAACATAGAGAAAGCAAATCAAAATTTCGCAATTAATTTGTTTCAGAAAAAATGTCCTTTACTGGTAAAGACATCTGCAATTGAAAAAAATTGTAAAGTATAGAAGTGAAACATAGAAAACATAGAATAGCAAATTCTTTTGATATAATGTTTGTTTTGCATTTCAACAGACTGATAATGGTCAACACACATTGAGGAAGATTCATTTTCATATGAAAGCTATTAAAAATTGGATTTTCTGTTCATGTTATCAATATGTAGGATTTCTCTAAAGCACAAAGTCACAAAAAGTGTGCCTACTTCTATATATCTTCACATGTGTTCATTACCTTTTGTGTGGTGATCCAATTTACAACAATTCTCCATGGAAACTATTCAGATCTGGCCTTAATCTGTCAAATTTCTTAATCTCCTTGGAGATCAATGACTCTTTGCACATTTTTAAAGACTTCAGAGAAATTTCAAAACTAAGAATTGTGAATGGAATCTTGATTTGTTCTCTGGCAGGTGTGGGATGCTATCACAGAAAGCTCTCTGCCAGACCTGGGACACCAGCACAGACAGCTCTCTGGCAGGCCTGGGTTCAATCCCTTTCAAAGTTTTGGTTATTGGTTGATATTTGTGACTATTTTGACACATTTATGTATCTAAGTTGTATTAAAGGAAAACCTCAGATGTAAGGACATTTTTTCCTTCCATGTTTTAGTCCAAAAAGCGCTAGACATTTTTATCAATTACAAAAAGGGAAATCCATGTATTAATTTCCAAATTCTCCCGTATCTTCTTTATTTACCTATTTTTACTTGAAAATAAAATTAAAATGTACAGAATTTACACTCTATTTCTCAACAAAATTATTTACAAAATATTCACTACTACATAGCTGAATTGAATGCATGGTCCATAATCTGAAAGGTGTCACATCTTGACCAAGTTTTAAAACGAAATAAAACCAGGAAGGCAACATCAAAATACTTTGCTGATAAATGCAATCACTTTTCAATCTGGTGTTTACATTTAAAGAGAGATATCTAAATAATCATTCTAAATTGGAAATTAACAGGATCACAGTTTTACAGAAAAGATCACATATACAGTGTATAAACTTTCTGAATCGGTCGTCATCTAAAATGTGACAGATATATTGGCGCAAGAATAGCGATGTTCTACTCACCAATTCTGAAGTTGTCATCATCTGCAAAATCATACAAAGAGGATTTGAATTTAAAACGGTGGATGCTATCTTTTCTGACTTTCAATGTATATACTATAAATTGAAAGGAAATGACATGTAAAAGAAATAGCATACTGTTTTGTTTTAAAAACCAGTAGATCAATACTCCTACAAGTATCCCAGCTACGACCACAACGCATGTTACAAAAAAAGCAAGTAACCTGAAAATATCAAAACCTTTGTAATTGTTTCTTCAGGTTGTGTTTCATGTAATACCTTCCTACTTAGATGTTTTGTTTTGTTTTCTCAGAAAATAATGTCACCATTGAAAATGCGCCAATTAATTTTTTTAATGCTTTAAATTCAAACAGGATTCTTACACAACAAAACGTTTATGAGCAGCACTTTCCTACTGATACTACTAAAATCAGTGGAGTCAAGATATTTCATCCTACAATCGGGTTTTTCACGATACGGAAATCTGACGCATTTCTGTCAGATTATCTGACAAATTTAAAGTGACACAGAACAAAATAAATTTCGTCAAAAATTGCCCCCAGTGGGGTCTGAACCGACGACCTCCTGATGATCACTCTAATGCTCTTACCAATTGAGCTGGGCAGGAATCTGTTGGGCAGGAGATTTCTGAAGCGAGCTTTGTTTCATGCACCTCTTCACATGTTGGACTTTCTTCATTTCTAGAATCAATAGAGCATGACTTGATAAAGCCTTAATAATTCACACAGACAACTGTTGGCATAGCATTAGAGTGATGATCCAAAAGTTGTGGGTTCAAAGCCCACTGGGGGGTAATTTTTGACGAAATTTATTTTGTTCTGTGTAGCTTTAGATCTGTCAGATAATCTGACAGAAATGCGTATCGTTAAAAACTAGAATCAGTCCCGACACTT
Organism: Haplosyllis leylae; assembly: GCA_038406175.1. Lineage (NCBI taxonomy): Eukaryota > Metazoa > Annelida > Polychaeta > Phyllodocida > Syllidae > Haplosyllis > Haplosyllis leylae. The sequence goes on from JBCAUG010261227.1 coordinate 14,016, forward strand.
TTTTATCAAAGAGGTTCTTGGGAATTCGTCAAATCAGATTTAGGAATGGACGTAAAACGCAGATAAAACACAGAGAAATAGTTAATAACTAACACGTTCATAATTTGCCACAAATAATCTTGAAACATCGCAACACGGCTCAAATATCAAGTTATGTGTCATTCGTTTGTGTTAGTTTTTCCTAATCTTACTCGAAGTGATGTTTGGTGGATAACCGTGTCTTAAATATCATAAATAAGATTGAAAGTCAGAAAGAAACTTTGATCGGAATAAAAAAGCTTGAAATTACTGACATAATTGAGTTTTTCACGATACGCGCTTCTGTTAGATAATCTGACAGATCTTCATACAGGGAAGAGCAAAAAAAAACATTTGTCAAAAATTGCCCCAGTCAGGTTTGAACCCATGACCTATGGATCATCATACCAATGCTCTACAAACTGAGCTAAGTTTACATTCAGTTGCCAGCCTGAATCTTCATGGCCTTTATAAAGTCATGCTCTATTGATACGAGAAATAATCAAAGACCAACATGTGAAGTGGTGCATGAGACATAGCCCACTTCAGAAATCTCCTGCTCAACACATATCTTCCTAACTCAGTTGGTAGAGCATTGGTATGATGATCCAGAGGTCCAGGGTTCAATCCTGACTGGGGGAAAGTTTTGTCGATTTTGTTTTGCTCTTCCCTGTTTAGAGATCTGTCAGATAATCTGACAGAAACGCATATCGTGAAAAATCCGATTGTGACTCGTGTTAAATAGTGGAATACTTTAGGATATTAGTTTATGAAGGATGCTGAATGATAGCAAATATACTGTACTTTCGTCTGCCGTTTTCTGTCCCCTTTGCTGGTACTGGCGGATCAGTATAGTCAGCCTTCGGAGGAGGAGGTGACCAAGCCAGACGAACGGGTCGACCGGAAGGACTCTCGCCTCTTTGAAAAGGGGGTCCGGAATCTGAAGGGGAAAATCTCTCCTTGCTGCGATAATAAGGAGCGCTCAGCTGAAAATTGGAAACAATAAATCATTGAAGTATATTAAAAAGTTAGTTCTTGTGAATGAAATCAATGCGGTCAAGGGGTGCTATCCGAGAATACGGGATGGAAATTATCTACGAAGCACAACACATGACTGTGTCCAGAAAATTTGAGCCAAGTTAGATGGTTTGTCCACCCGTTCCGAGCCACCCAACCAAACAATGAAAACTTCTCATGGACAACTTTGACTTCACTTGGATATCAGATTTGACAGAGATGATTTGTCATCACTCCCCCCCAAATAAAAACGAAAAATCAATTGATTTGAACATCACACGTCGTAATGCAAACACCTATGAACTGTAGTAATTTGTGGACAGGATCATGGTTGCATATTGCAAAATTAGGTAGATATATTGTTTTCTAATGAAAATAATAATATATTACAATTGAGAACAGAATCCCATGTGGTTTTGAAACTAGACCGAAGTGAATTTTCCAATAAGAAAGTCCTCCTGCGTGACTGTAAAAGGCATGCCGCGTCAGTCCTCCTGTATCTGTGGGGGGGGGGGGAGGAAGGGATGGAGGGTACCCCAGTCAGACCTGCAGCTGGAGGGAGGGGAGGGGTGGGTGGGGAGAAGGAGGGGAGGGAGGGGGGTACCCCTAGGTCCTGTCCAGGAGTACCTCTCCTACCTCCCCTCCTCATCCTGGTGGACAAACAAACTATGAGCTGAATTAAATTCATTTAACCAATTCAAAACATGAAAAACTCGAACGAGTTCCTTTGTGTACGATTCGGTAAAAGGTAGAATCTATTAAAGCCACCAAAGAAGCATTAAGAAATTTGTTTTGAATTAGGACAAAGAAATTCCGTGCAAACAGGCCAATTAAATCCCGTGTTTCACACCTTTGAAGATTTAGTGAATAAGGTTCCAGCGCGGCACACCACTGATTGGTCGGTCCCTAATTCCCAATTTTCTCCTAACGGTTACTGACTGGACACAATAACCTGATTATCTGTCTTGTCCAGATTGGTTTTATCTTAAGACAGAAAATAAAAACTGTCTCTTTTGTAGAAGCAGAAGTCCAAACGCCACTTTCTGACAAAATGACGAACAACATTCAATCGACCTTACTTCAATGGTAACAAAATAAATTATATTGTTTTACTCATTTTGTAATGTATAATTGTTATATTTACTTTAAATTTCTGGTTTTAATCTTTTCTTACCTCCGAAATGTACAATTCACCTTAAATATGTGGTAACAGACGTTTAAAAATTAATTCCATCCATTCTTAAGTAAATTTTACGGAACATGTTCAAATGCTCAGTTTACTAATGTCCGAGAATCAGATGCTGATGAAAGTTACCAAAGTTATGTAAAAATATATTGACAAAAATGTTCGCAAAATGGTAAAATAGCAGTTTTGGCATGTTAGATACACACATTGTACAAAACTTTCTTAATATAATTATCGAGCTTTACTCTTGATATGTCTAGTTACTGAAATTAAGGGTTTCTTGCGGATGTTTGCAAAAAAAAAAAACACTTCGGTTGTAAAAAGTTAAAATAACACTACCTGAATTTCATAAACAGACTGTCTTCTACTATCCATTTTAATGAAACAAAAATGTTTTGAAACTACGTGATCATCAGATTGTATTCCATCTAAAGAAATCACGGTGTTCCCGGATCGGCAATTTCTCCTTTGTGGTGAATTTGCTGTCTCATGGTCGGGCTGCCGTTTTATCTATTAGGGCTGATTAAAGGTAACAACATTGCACGTCAAAGACGTTATTATAAAAGCTAACAAAAGGGCACCTGGATTCAGTAGTAGTGGATAGTGCTTCATGGATTTTTTCCACACTATTGGCACTTCATACTTGTTTACTACAACAACCAATTGATTTCAATACGGTGTCCAATGAGAAGGCGTCTCATAAGTGATGATAATGGATAATGGAAAACAGCTTATTTCGAAATAAACAAAGCTGCTGACGTCCTGATCGGGACAAGTTCTGGCGTAACCATACCCAAAACGTTCGTGCGATAGCAACAAATGCGTCACTCTCATCACCAACAAAGAGCAACTGGTTTGGAACTTTGGTTTTTAACCTGCAATATTTCTTTTCAACAAAACCTAAAAGAATCAGAACAAACTGTTTCCAAAACGTTTCTGTTCGTATGTCCTACTTGAAATTAGATTTAATTAATCTCATCCTACAGTCCAAAATGTTTAACAAATAATGACCTCAACTCTTGACCTCAAACATATCCTAAAGAGGAACCTGACATGATTTTGAGTAATCTACGATTTGCCCAAGTTGTTCACACTTTGCAATCTACTACTTCACATTTTTTTAAGAATCCCACTAATTTCTTTTGAACAAAGACTGTTGGAGACACCACTAACTTGACCTATTCCATGCATGCTTGTGTTCCATTATGTGGTTTTGTTTCCCCATTTAAAGAACGATATGAAAAAAAAATTTATTACTGGACATAACATGATTTTCTCTTAACTAGCATACCTTCATGAATTTTACAGTGAAAGGAGGACTTTGTTTCATTGTGGAATCCACCACTTTTCAAGCTGGGAGGCTATTCTGTGCAAAAGTTTCAACCTGATTTCAATCAGGTATCCCAAAACGATATCCAACGACTTTTTGCCCTTGATGCACTCTGAAGCACTTTCACTTTCATTCTTGTATTTGACGCAATTACGATGACTTCATGATTTACGATTATTGTTGCGTTACACTGGCAAGTTTCAAATATTCTCACTAACCGATAACATTTATTATGAATTTGCGGTCTCAAATATTGTTAGATCTATGCTTAGATATTTTTATGATTCATAACCAAGGCAATGGTGGTCATCTAGTTTTTAATAAAGGCAAGTGAGAAAGTAGATCTATCTGCACTTCTTGTAGGTATGAATCAGTGTCCATATGTGAATCATATCCGTGAATAACTCGCACTCCAAAAAAGTGTGACGGATCAATACTGTTACAATACACCCTGAAGGAGGTTCAAAAAATTCAGAATAATGCGGTAATCAACAAGAGTTCTGACATGCGCAGTACAGTCACTTACGGCACCATATTGGAAGTCAAAGGTGGCATTCCAGATTTTTTTTTCTGCGATTATTGGATATAATACCATTCAATTCAATACGACTTTGTCATGGATAATCAGGTAAGTGTTCCTAGATTTATTATATATAATAATTATGCAAT
>JBCAUG010261338.1:0-18235 GCA_038406175.1 Haplosyllis leylae
ATACTTTGATATGTGCTGAAGTGTTGTTGGGCCCCCTATACGAAATTTTGCGAACAAGCGTGACCACTATAGTAGTCTGTGGCAGTGTAAGGGTTAACATTGCACATAACTCCTCAATTTGGTTCATTTTTACTTGATTTCATTCTTTTCCACCCAAATTTTGTGAAAGTTATACATTTTAAGGGAAAATAAATGAGAATTTTTAATAAAATTAAAAAACATTAAAGTTTGTGAAAATAGTAAATTTATTGGTTTGGGGAATATAGACAGTAGTGGGATAGTGGGATTTATAGGCAAGTGTCGGGGGTGGGGAAGTGGAGCCTCACATTTTATTCCCTCTCTTCCATCCAAAAACAGACTTTGCTTTTTACACTCCGCTTCACCCGTCTCTAGCAAACGTAACGTAAACAGTGTGTATTTTGTTGAGAGAGAGTGATAATTTTACATGACATGGCAAAAATACCTTTAATAATCCCACACACTTTTATGCAAAATATCAAGAAAGACATAATGATACTTAGAACCGGTATTTACAACTGTAAGTCTGAATCAAAACATTTTACAAATCAAATGATACAACTCTAGAATTTGCGTTGCAGTTCATTTTCGCAGACGATCTAAGGTTCGGAATTGCATGTTATGGTTCAATTAACCACTGAAAAATAGAGACTTGTTACCTACTGTCAGCGACAGCGGATATCAGCTTCAAATTAACCTGACATATAATTATGTTCTTTGTTAATAAGATATAGAATATACTGCGGAAAAAATCAAACCTGATTTCAAATATTCTACTTTCGTTTTTTCCAGGACGCACTAAAGTGAACTGCAAGACCGCACAATGCTGCCAGGTTTGACTGTTGACATGGAGGCGATGTACAATGTGCAGGGAACTGCATGCAATTCTCAAATAAAAAAGTATTCTTCTTCGTAAATCTTAGATTTATTGCCCTGAGCATAAAAGTAGTTCAGAAAGAACGTCTCTGAAAAGAATCTGCATTCTTTTCCACAAAAGATAATGACTTTTCTTTGAAACCAGTTTAATTTTCAAAATAGACAAAGAAGAAACCAGCTTGTCCGTAATTAATTGTGTCAACGTTAGTCACACATTTGTCATCGAAAATATTTATATGTTGGTTTATCCAAAATGCAGCACAAATTCTGCAAAATAATTGGTTCAAATAAGAACAATAAAGATTTATATTGAGGGTCAAGGGGTGAACAGTTGTATTGGGGGTTAGGAGGTGAATACCAGTTGTATTGGGGATTGCATATAGGATAAAATGTCACCAAGATCTTATGTGATGAACAGGAGAATGTGTTTCCCCTCTCATGAAAATCTGGTTAAAGGCCTCAGTCAATACAAGCTTTCGTGCTCAGGGGAATAAAATCTTGTTTTCACCTCCTAAGGTTGTAGTATTGAAATTTCTTTCAAACATATTTCAAATTGTTCCTTCAAACACAGGATTGCCCACCTTAACTTTATGTGCCAAGGCGCTTGTTCTATAATCCACAGTTCTATAAATTATAAATAAACGATCGTAGAACTTTACCAATTGAAAAAAAAAACGTCAAAACATCAGATAACATAGCGTTTCAATGGCGAGGATGTGCACTGGCTCTCTGCTAACAAACTGAACACGGTTTTCTCCTAATTAAGGTCTGATGTATCAAACTGCTATCAGTAAGAATACAAGCTCTTTATTGATCTATGCGTCTTTCAGAATGCAGTTCACATCATGATTACGGAAAAACTTAGCAAATTGTAATAATTACGCTTCATATTGTAATGAAGTATGGATGAATTTGAGAATAGCCCACCTTTTATCGGTAACGATTAGATGAACTAATTGAGTTGGCATTATTATGTGGTTCTTTGAACAACCTTGTCATTAGTTCTCTCTTTCGGTTTCAGAACTTCTTGTGGTGTCATTGTATCCTACAATTTGTAATCATAAAAAGAACGTATTGGTAGAAAAAGCATCACTGTCCGCATTTTTAGAGCGTGCCACTCGAGTTTTTCCCAAATTACCAGCAACACAAAGTTGACAGGTCTGCAAATATTTCTTTCCTTTTTTTTTCCTGTGTGTAATGCGTTACAGTCACTGATAAATTTGGTGGCATATATTACTCAAACTTCTAATTAATATTATGCATTAAGAGAACTGGCATGTAAAGATACATCCAAGAAAATAAAACTTGAACTGAATTCAAAAATGCCAGACAGATCTGGGAATATTGATTGTAATTACGGAAAAACACGACTCTTACTGTCTCTTTCTGTCGGGAAAAATCACACAATTCGTCAATTGCTTCTATTTCTCGTAGGACCGAATGACGTGATTTAATGAAGTTGGTTTGAACGTCTATAGTGAAAAGCAAATAAGTCGAGAAGATAATATTAAGAAGTGCTTTTAATTATTTTATGGGAATCAAAGCACAGCAAATTCCTCACTGTACTTTTGCATGGAGAACGATTGAATCCAACACCGACCAAAATTTTCAAATGTTCTTGATTTCTTCTGCACAACTGCAGTGCATCACAAAGTACATCTTGCTTCAGACTGACAAGGAAGTTTGATGTTTCGTTGCACTGAAATAAGTACTCGATGGCAAGCTGTACGTTAAATCGTGCAAGAAATTATCGGAAATGAGGGCCAAGTTGGCATCAGATAAAAGCAACGGACTTCCTCCAAAAAAAGTCATACATTCCATTGTAAACAATTGGTTTTCTTTGAGCTGATTACAAGAATGAACAAAGATATCCACCCTTTTACACTCATTCATATCAGGAAACGGTACTCACATTTAGAACCCAGTATAACTTATAATTAAATCATATCAAAAGCCTTTCAAGGCTTTAAACTGCAGTGACAGATTCATGGCTCCCTGCCAGTCTAGTCAACCTTACTATGACAGTATTTGTCTCCCTTTCGCTTGTTTCCTGATAATTCATTTACCGCAATAAATTTTGGTATTAATGTAAATTAATAATGCGGTGGATATTTTATGTCTTCGAGTTTAAAAGACATTCCCCAGATTGCTTTATCGCATGAGAAAAAGTCATTTAAATTGAAAAGATTGAAGAAAAACCCTTTTCCACCATGTACTGCAAAACATACAAATGAAAGTTTGCAAGAAAAAATGCTAGTGATTTCATGGAAATACCACTCTCTTGAACACAGGTTGTTCATATTGGCAGTAATCAAAACAATTAGGTCAGAGCAAACTCGAAAACTAAGTTAGATCATCAATAATGTTTTCATAAAATTTCAGCATCATAGGGTTGACACTGAAATATGACTGTCGGCCAGTCTGCCTGTGACTAGGACCAAACTCACTCATTTCACGGCGGCTGATTAAAAAATCTAAAGCTAATTATGTTATTGAGACTATGCTGGGGAACATTTTTCAGCCGCAGTGACGGATCATAGGATCGATCCCCCACCCGCCTCTTTCGCGCCAAATGTTCTTTAATTAGTCTCGTCGAGAGACTACTGTGAAGCACCCTGGACTGTCCGTGTACCAAAAGTGAGTGCCAAAAAGTGCTAGGTTACCCCAACCGGGTACAAGTGCTGGGTTGCCCCCCCCCCCCAAATGAAAATTTGGCAATCTAAAGTCAAAGTGCCAGGTTACCCCAACCTGGCATAAGTAGCAGTTCCTCCCCCCCCCCCCCAGAAATTTGGAAATCTAAATTCAAAGTGCCAGGTTACCCCAATGTGGCACAAGTGCCAGGTCCCACCCTGGAAATAAAAATTTGGAAGTTTCAAGTCAAAGTTCCAGGTTACCCCAACCTGGCACAAGTGCCAGGTTGCCCACCCCACCCCCACCCCAACACCCACCCCCTGGAAATAAAAATTTGGAAGTTTCAAGTTAAAGTGCCAGGTAACCCCAACCTGGCACAAGTGCTGGGTTCCACCCCCCCTCCCCACCAGCCCCCACCAATGAAAATTCGAAAGTTGCAAGTCAAAGTGCCAGGTTACCCCAACCTGGCACAAGATTAGAAAAGGAGGCCTTTGAACTCTGTGTGACCTTCTCTTGACGACAAATCTACTGATGTTTACATAAGCTTCTGATAAACAAATGCTCTCGACGAGACTGTATCTGCACACGTGCGTGCGCCGCTACTTTCTTTGGCTTTCGCAGAAGATGTGACACTCCGCTAGTGCATTTCTGAAAAGAAACTGTGTAATTTGCTAATCTTGCGCTCCTTCAACGTTCTATTCTGAAACGTTCAAAATTCAAAACGGTCAACACAATCCCATTTCATCTGTACAAATACGGAGGTTGGTGAGAGCTTCTGATCTTTTCAAAACAGTTGTTATGTCTCTATCTCATCTATATTGCCAAATTGAGCCCATCACTCTACCAATCAATTTTGAGATCAACTTGGGTAATGGAAGTTTTCAATTGTTTGACAGATATGAAATGTCTCCAAAGTAACGTGGGCAAGTTTTTTTTTGTTTTCACATTTGATTTTGTAATAAGCTCTTCCGTTAAACACATTTTGTACTTGAAAGTGGCATAAAAACAAGAATTGATTTACTGAAACAATTATTATGTATTTGGTCTTTTTATGTCTACGCAGCAGTTTGATATCCAAATTTTGCCTTTAGCCTAACCTGTAATTTTTCGTTATATGCCTTCCTTTACCAATCTGTTGTGTTGTGGATCACGCAAATACCTAATTAAGAGGTAAATGCGTTCTCTTGAGTAACCTAACCTCACACCTTTGTGGTCTTTTTTCATCCTTCATCTTTCTAAATGGGTCTCAAAGGTAAGTTTAAACCTTATTAAACATTGCCTGATTGCTGGATATGAATAATTTAGAATTCGTTCAGTATAATTTCACAGATCTGTGAAAATACCATAAAATGTCTGCGGTTAATCAGGTCAGCAGCTCAAAATGAGTTTTCGAGGGAACATCTCGTCCATCTGGAACTTTCTTTTTTCAACTATACTACCAGTAAACCTTGTTGTGTGTGGTTTATTTTTTTGTTTATTTGTTTTTTTTGGTGGGGGGGGGTTAATTTTTGACACTTCAGAAAGATTTATTGTGTTTTTCGGATTTAACACAGAGCGCGCACGCATCTTCAACTGTGGCGCAGAATTTGACTGCACAGTGTGAAACATTTCTTTCCTATAACTAAACAAGTGACTTGATTCGACAACGAATTTCACAGGTGGAATCGATCAGTCCAACATCATATTACGTTTTTTCCTGACCGAAAAAAAAACAATAACATTTCTTTCAATCCAATCAGCGATTTACTATCTCCAAAGTCTATTCATTACATTTGATTAAAATTTGCTTCTGATCTAACAGATGAGTTCCAAATAAATACTATACATCGAATAGTTAGCCTTCCTAATTTCCTGAAGAGTAAGGAGCATTTCTATTTCTTACAGGAATACACAGGAATGGATGCATGAGTGATCAGATCATGAAACCCATCTGGAAAGGTCGCATTACACCTTGAACATTAAATTGATCAACAGACTCCCGTTTGCTTAATTTTTTTTTTAATATTTAGAGGATATAAGTCCTTTTGTGTGGCCACTGATACGATTGTTTCGGACGTCTAGTGATGTCTGCTCTCGATTTCAAAGCCAAGGTGGATTCCTTATTTGCATGTGTGGAATGGATTCCCCAAATTCACCTCTGGTGCAACACCTGCTGGCCTGTTGGTTACCAGCCTGGCAGCAAAGCTTTTTTTGATTTGCATATTTTGAGATTACAAAAGTATCAAATAGCTTTACAAAAATTGTCAATAATGAGAACATCTGACAAGAGCAACATCTGTATTGTTTTGTTACGATGCAGTATTTAGAGTTTTATTTGAAATCCCACCTCGGATTATGGGTTTGTCTTGTTTGCATGGCTTCTTCCATTAATCAAATTAACCTTCCTCATCTGACAGCCTAATTCAGTACATGTATTGTACCGAACAAACCCATTTCTAAAGGACTGTACTGGCTTGAGACACGGTCAACACAAGTTTATATCACCAAGAAACATGCTAAAGTTGCATCAACCTGGTAACGATAAGGGACAATCCTTCAATAATCTGGCAAATCATCTCCCTTCAAAATGTTTGAATAACTGCAAGAGAAAAGCGTAAATTGGTTCTTTGCATGACATTCCGCTGCTTAATTCGTTTGTTGTTTTTTTTCTGCTGCTTAAATTAAAATACTTATTTGGGAGACGGGGGTTTAGTATGGGCAATTGTAATTTCCTTGGGTTATTTTGCATAATTATTTTCTCCTCGAAAAGTACATAGGGGTGATAAGGGGGAGGGGAGTGGGTCCATGAGGTGGGTTTGCAAGAACCCCTGCACAGCCACTTATCCCGAAATCCCAAAGGGGTATTTCTAAAAATAACCTCCTCTCTCCTGCATAGCATCGTGCACCACTCAGGCTGTGGCCAACCAGGACAGAGATAACTGGGATAACATTATGATATCACCTAAACATTCTCACTTTTTGATCCCTTGGCAGTGTGCCAACCAATGGTTGTCTGAGATAGGCACTTTTGTATATATGCAGGAAAATGACATCATGATCCTGACTGGATCCTATGAAAGGGAACTAGATCCAGCTGGATGGGGAGATCATTCTTGACCAGGGTAAAGAGAAGGCTGTCCTTTGCTTGTCAGGAGGTAATGCTGCTCAGGAAATCTATCAGTGTCCTTGTGAACACACCCACTGTATTCAACTATACTGCAGTTAGGTAATTTGTTCTGTTGTAATAGTTTTGCATGGCAGGAATGAGTCCTGCATTGATATTATTTAGTTTCCTGCAGAGATGATCCATCCACTTGCTGGGTCTAGCCTTGATACTTGGCCTGTCAGTCACAAACCTGAGGTAGCACATTCATACTATCACACATACATGTGAACTTCATTATATTAAACTATTTTTTATGAACATGATCCAAATGTCAAAATGTTTTCATTATGTCAAAAATGTGTTTATATATTGTCAAATGTTAAAAAGCCAAACAGCTTGACTATGGATGAGGTTCACAAAAATAAACTTGACGCAATGAAGTTCAAACATAGTGAGGTCAATTTTGAAGTCACATATAAAGTTCATCATAATTGGTACAAAACATGTTCAAAGAACGTTTTGAGGGTTTTTGATGACCATCCGACTCCCAAGTCCCTCTAGACCTAGCCTAACACAATCATCAACATGATCATTATGTCATGTGTATGTCATGTACAAAGATGATACTTATGCAAATATTCAAAAATTGCCTTCAAAACACCCAGCAAATAATGGTCAAATGAAAAGCACTAACCTGAATGAATTAATGAATGCAGTCAGACATGAATCCACAAATTTATGTTCGAAAGTTATTCAAACCTGATATTCCAAGAATTATGATTTCAGTGGAAAATCCAATGAAGTAAGTGGATGAAACCCTGAACACAATAGATTAGCCTAGTTATTTGAACTACGTATTTTCCTCGTACGTCCAAGGACAATCAATGCATTCAGATAGACTACATATCTTACTTTGACGGGCAATTAAGAACAATTGAAAAGCAATTTGGACGTCAATCAAAGTTTTAAACATTGGAACCCAAATTTGACTTCTAGCACCATTTCGGTTGAAGGCGGTTTTTCACCAAGCGAAATGTCAGAGACAATTATACGCTTTTAAACGTGAAATGAAATGAAGAAAAAATACGCAGGTGAAACTGTTAGACTGAGAAATAAGAACAACTGTTTTGGCAAATGTTTTCATTTTTGATTGACATTAATTTCTACTAATTATGGCAATTTATTGTGGTAGATTGGGTACTGAGGAGACAAGCCGTTCAGAAGTTGCTAGAGGCAGACTGGCTGGGAGCCATGAACCTGTGTCATCCACCAGGTTGAAGGTATCTTTACCTATGACTACTGGATTATCAAAAATCATTCGTAACAATAGAACGGTATATTCCGGCATGCAATACTTCGTGCTGTCTGGAACCGACCGATGGAGACATCATACACAGTTTAACGGAAAAAAACTTTTTATCGACCTTTTCAGCTGTCAATTCAATTTGGCGGCGTATCTTGTGCATCAGCTTAAAATTTATTCATGGCATTAGTAACTTTTTTACCGCCCGCGTATGTAGTACGAGGGAAGGTAATATTTTCACAGGTGTCTGTCTGTCTACGGAGGGGGGTTACCCTCGGTCCTGTCTGGGGAGGGGGTACCCCTTGGTCCTGTCTAGGGGAGGGAGTAGTAGCCCCTGATCTGGACCAGGTCTGGGGGGAGGGGGTACCCTGGACAAGACCAAGGGGTACCCCCTTCCTCCCTCTTCTCCTTCCTCCCTCTTCCCTTCGCCCCCTCTCCCTCAGATGGGACCATGGGGTACCCCTCTCCCTCCCACTCAGATGGGACCGGGGGTATCCCTTCCCGTAGACAGAATCAGGGGTCCCCCGGGGAGAGGCAGGATTCGCTATGCTGCGGCCGGTATGCCTCTTCTGGTGAAGCAGGAGAACTTTCTTGTTGGGGTGTAAATTCTGAGGAAACTTGGGTTATGAAGAGTTAAAATTTCACTGAAGAGCTGCTATACACAGTTATGCTAAAAAGGTGTGGCTGTAGTATTTTCTCCTTGGTCCAACCTCCTTGTTAACCCTACTGAAAGAGTATCTATATCAATGGAAAAGAACGTATTACGGTAATCCTAAATACGTACAAGAAAAAGTAAAGCTAGTAATGAGGAAGAGCAAGAGATTTCGATTTGAAACGCAAATGATTTACACCCTTTCATGCAATTGATGAAGTATGAAATATTGATGTGAAAGAGATAAAATTTTAGATCACTGAGAAATTCAAGTTAACAGAACCGGTAAAGGTAGTAAATAAATTGGCATGATGCTGTTTGTTTAGTACAATTTGCTCATCATCAAGTTGACTCGAGTAACTTTGGCATGCCTGATTTCCATGATTTCTGACACTAAGGGTGAAAAATAACAGCAGGTTGATTTGCTGTCATTTGTGCGTCTACTAACTAACTACCCAGTAGAATAGCACAGTAGTTTCTGTCATTGATCAGATGAAACTAACCGATAATCCATTGTTCGAAAATACATTGAATCAGATCTGATTAATAACTGGCGCTATTGACATTAATGACCACTAGTAGTACGAAAGTACATGAGGGAATGAATAAAGTGAACTGAATTTCCAAAGTACGTCTTGATTCTAGAGCACAAAACAAATTGCATGGTAAAAGAAAGTGAAACATTAGGTCAATTGTCTTCATTGGCAATGTACTCCGAAACTCTTTAATTAGACTACATGTAAGAGGAGAAAGTCAACCTGAAGAACCTTTAAAATGGTGGCCCAAAAACAGAACAAAAGTGTGTAGAAACTTGGCACGTTTGTTTACAAAGGTCAGTTTCTGAAGGATTTCTCCTGGATTGAACGATTGCGTGTTCTCTGCATTTTTCCAAATAGGAGACAAGAGGTGAGCTGCTGTACAGGTTTGCATTGTGTGTCTGACTGTCTGTCATCTGTCTGTCCTGGCCGAGAGTACAGAAAGTCAGCCCTCATGTTTTGCCGTCATCAGATACCAGTTTTCGGTCGACTTTGTCATTTTCCATCATTTCCTAAATAAAAGAAATGCCCATGTCGTGTCATTTGATGTATTTCACTGAATATTCAGTGAATACATGCTGTTTCTTATGTCTCAGAGCAAGAAACTCATAGTTTTAAGTACAATTGTTGTAGAAATATCAAGCAGTTAACTATGCATGAACTTTACAAAAAAAAGAACTTAACGTGAGGAGGTTCCAAATCAGCGAGGTAAATTTTGAGGTCAAATGAAATGTAAGAGTCTCAAAACCCTCAGAATGTTCATAAAATGTGGTTTTATGCAATTTTAGTGATCTTCGTATTTTACATAAAATTGCTTGTTAAGACACCCATATTCTTCAGCTTGCAACAATTTGTCAAACAGATGCATCAAGTTAGTTTTGAATGCATATGAAATGCTTGAACTGTACTGTACTGTACTGAAACTTGGAATTTCATTTTGAGTGTAATGATACATCTTGATCATATCTGGGTGAAGTTTCAGTGTAAATATCACTGGGTCAAGATCAGGGCTGAATGAATAGAATTATATATTTTAGCGTACCTTATTATGCCTTTTACTTATTTGATCAAGAATCAGTCCATAGGCGTAGCCTAGGATGTTTTATATGACTTACTTGGATTTTTGAATGTATGACCAATTGGTCGTTTTCTGGAACATTAAGTGTAAATTTTTGATATGTCAAAAAATAACACAAATTTTCATGTAAAATATTGAGACATAAATTGGCACAAAGGTGTCAAAATATTTTCTCTCATGGCATTTTTTTTTGTTCTACTGTCAGAACATTGGCCAATCCTGTAATTTTCAATTTTGCAGTCAGTGGCTAAAGTGTCCATTTATAGTATGAAGGGTTGATGATAGAGGTGCAATGCCAATTGGTGATTTGTAGAGGACACATTAGACTACCTGATGCACATTTTAATAATTTTTGTGATTGGCAGTCCAGTTCAAAAATGATGAGAGGTCAAGTGTGAGGGTGTCCAATGCAAAAATAAGAAATATTTAATGGGACTGCTGGGGCAAATTTCTCAGATTTTTGGGTAACATTATGTGGAATTAAACCATTTGAACTGTTCTTGAAAAATGGTAAAATTGGATGACAATAACCCCTAGACTGCAAAATGACTGATTTTGAGTAATTTGGTTACATTTGCACAATTAACATGATTAAACATGTTTTCATGGTTCTATCACTCTTTGCTTATTTCTGAAGTTAATTCTTAACTGATTTTGATGTAACACCCTCTCTACAAGAATATCATCTGATTATACAAGAACACATCACAATCTTATAAAGAAGGTTGTAAGCTTTGAATTCATGGATGTCACATCAAAGTTAGTTAACAATTGACTTCAGAAATGACAAAAATTTTATGTCAGACAACTTCAAATTTTGACAAGATCATGATAAATTTCACAACTTCACCAAATCAATCAAAATCACACATTTTGGAGTCCAGAGACATTTGACTCTAGTTATATTACCCTGAATAAGTCATGTATCAAAAAGTCAAACAGCTTTACTCTGGAGGACATTCACAAAAATAACTTAACACAGTGAGGTTCACATACAATAAGGTCAATTTTGATGTCACATGGTTCATCAGAAATCCTCAAAATATTCATCAATCTAAAATGTGTGACCACACTGACATTAGTATGTATGAACTTCATTGTGTCAAGTTATTATTTTTTATGAATCTCCTCCCACTTCCAGCTGTTTCACTTTTTGACATTTGGCAGCTTTTTGACATTTTGACACATGACTTACTACTTAAACCACCTCAGCTCATCACAGGGTTATTTTTACTGAAAGGCATTCTTGTTTTTCTCAAGTTTTACTATTAAAATACAAAAATTGCAATATAAGGAACATAATCCATAGCAAATTTAAGTTCTGTGATTATCTGTTGTTAGCCATGAACGCCTTGACCACCCTAAGGATTATGTCAGTGATAAAGGTACCCAGGACCCTGTCTCGCAGAGATTAACTTAGCTGGCATGAATTCATTGTGCTACGTCGTCCTTCTGTTTTGACTGGATTTCAAAACAGAAATGCTCCTTTCAACTGACGAAAGTTTCTGTTCTGCAATTTGCAACATTTGGGCTAGCACTTTATATCTCCACTGAGTAACATTCTATCAAAACGTCAACACCCTTATTAGCCTATATAATGTTAGGAAGAAGTACTTTACAAGTACGCACCAATTGTACCGACATGCAAGGAATCAACCTTGGTGCACAAGATGTTCTTATCCATCAGAGGTTTGTGATAAGTTCACATGTCTTGAAGTAACCAGTAGAGGACACAGTGAGAATTGATTCATTGCATGACAGTTCATGGTGTACTGGTTGATCCCCAATAAGATGCAAATGAGCAGTAAGACACTTAATGCGTCAGAACACTTTCTTCGGCTATTATTTCTGTGGTAGGGGACTTAAATTGGGTCGAACAAATTTCCATCTAATTAATAAGTTCCCGTAGGGTGCACAAACCCCTTTTTAAAAAGTTTTTGAAAACTCCCATGAAGAAAAAAATTGTCCGCGGTGGCAAAGAACCGATGGGGTCCTCTGAATCTGCCGCTGTTCATAAATCCTTTCTTACTGTCACCCACAGACTTGCATACACACGCGAGCTCACTGAAACCCAATTAGATAAATCTTTGATTACGAATCTCTTTAAAAGCGAACACGCAACACAGGATATTGGCGGAAAAATAACCAGCCAGTGTGGTTTCTGTCAGGTATGTGTGTTTGTCCTTTCCGGGAATGGAAAGTAAACAGGCCAAGTGCTGAAGCATTGCATCACATAAAACATATTTTATCCGGCATTAAAATCTACTCACATTATTTTACTACCCAAATGTCATAGCTTTTGCAGCTTCCCTTTCTTTTCCCTCCGGATGCAAGGTACCAATGACATTTCACTTCTTTGAACGACATCATGCAAATTGGGTATTTGCATCATTTCTCAAGCAGTATCAACACTATTGATCCCGTTAAAGTTCTTTTTGTATTCTGTTTATCACACCAAACCTTATGTGGGATCTCCTTTCTTAATCCCAAATGTGCGTGCTATTCTGACACTTAGTTTGTGATCACAGATGGTCCCACAAAAACTCACAAGACATCAAAAAGATGTTTCCTGTACATTTCCTTTTGTAACAGTATTGTGCGCTCGCACAAAGGATGGTCCCTCAGGAAAAACCTGGATACCTTTGCAACGGAATAAAATGAGAAGTTTTTTGCGCAGTGAGTGGCAATAGATAGTTGTATGGATACTAGATTGCCAAGTGTATTCATTTTCTGGAAAGAATTTTGCTGGGTCTGTAGTACAATTGTCATTCACCTGAATAAGCCATACGTTCCCCAAAGATTTACGTATCACGCTAATTCTGAGTATCTTTAAGTCGCCGGAGACGACTTCTAGTATTCGACTGCCCATTAGTTTACCTAAATTCCTTGTCCAGATCCCTAAAGCAAAATGGACACTTCAAAAGCTTTTACTAAGTGAGCGTCACTGAATTCAATGAATCATAACTAAATCCAAAAATGGTATGGTTACCAGAGGTATAACCAATCTGGCAATAATTACCCGACCAGTGGTAGCACTTCCCCAACGGCCTCTGGGTGGAAATTTTTTGCCATGGGCCTCATTGAATTGATATTGGCCTAGATGTAGTAATAGTTTTAATTGTACCACAATATCTTGGAATGCAGTTAATAATATTTTGAGATATGAAATGTTTTGGATTACCGCACCACTTTTGGATTTTGTCACGATTCACTGAATTCAATGAATTTGGCTGAAGTCGTTTGGGAGAAACTCAACTGGATCACATTTCAGATTTGTCGTTCAAGCTGACTAACCTAATAAGGTCTGCAGTGCGTGTTGTCCGAGAAAAGTCTTCTACTGGTCTGGAACATGGGGTTCAAGTTTCCCTGGCAGTCAAAGGCGAATTCCAAAACGTGTGATAGTAAAACGCAAACAACAAAACATGTGAACAGCAATATGTGACATTCGCGTTTTCTTTTTTTTTTTTTTTTTTTGCGAAGGGTACAAAGGGACTAAAAAAGTACCGGTTTAAGGTCTAAAAGACCTGTGCAGAGAAACTGAGGTGCTTCGCAGCCATAAAGAAACTGACGAGCAGCTTCACCTCAGCTATTCCGTTGATACGCCGGTGGTCACAAGACATGCGAGTTTTCATTTAACACCTTCACAGAAGCAAAGCAGCCAGAAAACATGCGAAAGATTAATCCATAATCACTGATCTTGAGAAATTTAATCTAACACTATGGTACCATAAAAGGATCTTGGTGGTGTTAAAGACTTTGTTTTGTGACCAAATTATGAATATTTCATGGTGTATGGTGGATTCTGTCGTGTTAGAATGATTAAACCGTATGCTTGATTGTCAGTACGTTACCTTGTAATTAATTGGATGTAACTTTTTAATATTTAGTATGATGACCCTAGAATTTCATGATTCATGGTACCCGATCTGAAAGGAAACGGTTAACATTTACACGTAAAGATACATTAGGGCTAATAATAAGAAAGAGGTGCAAAACCTCGAAAGTAAGAATTCCAAAACCAAATCACTCTTCCTCCACAAAACTCTTTTAAATCTGCAGCCGCAACAATAAAGTAATGCTATTGTTTGCGAATTTCGTGGCACCACTTCAGTTTGGGTTTTGAATTACCATTATGTTTTCGCAATAAATAATTTAGATCCATGTAACAACATTACAAAGATTATTAAGCAGACTGATTAATAGCATCCACCCTGCTCGGTGCCACTTGTGCTTGTTGGAAAAGGTTCCTGTGGCTGAAATTGAGTAACTGGTGCACTTGACTGATTTTTGTGGAGACACGCAATAGCATTGCGTGACAGTTTGTCGACACATATCCACAAAGAAATCATTCTTCTGCAAAGTTTTGAGATTATTCGCTCGTAATCAAACTTGATTTGCCAAACAACCCGTTATTGAGCGCAGTTCCTTCCGTTTAAACTGAACGGGTCTGTGGGATCAAATTTAACCAGATGAACAAGTATACCTTTGGCCCGAATAATCTAGGCTTAATTTACCAAAAACGCTAAAGGAATTCCAAACGTTTCTTTATTGCTAGCTATTTTAGGGTGCGTTGTCGTCAGGGCGGCTCTTCTGACATGCCACAGTCTGATGACAGCTCACACTGAGGATTCCCTAATAGCCAGCAATGAGTAACAAGTTGAGAACAACAGAATTTGAACAACCACCTTTTCCTTCATTTGCGGGAATGTCTCTTTAACTCTTTGTATTCCGGAGACTTTGACTGAATTACATTGCAAAGGAACTTAAGAATAAAGTATCTTACAAATTGAGAAAGTCCAGTGATTGAAGTTTTTCAGAAATATATTCCAACATTGAAGTGCTTTTTTATCTTGTGGTACAACGTCTATTATTCGTGCCTTCAACATGCACATGTATTCGCTCGAAAAAGGGATTCATTTCAATCTAAATTGTGTGCAAATATTCTCATTTTGAAAAGAGTACAGCGGTAATTTGAAAAGTCTATGTATACCTGTGTGTGGGTGACTATTTTTAATGTATTTAACCTTTTGCTTCATTTTTGCAGCGTTTTTAGATTCTAGTTTCTCGAAATAACTAAACTTCAGCTTCAGGGAATTGAAGAACGGAATTGTGGATTGTTGCGCGTGATTTCTCCCAAAATAAACAGTCTAAATTCATTGAGGACATTTCTTCGGAATGGTTGCATAAATCTAGATCCACTTTGATGCGACACAAAAAGAGGCAAGAAAGTTTGCTATTAATGTTATACTCCTGTTGAAGTTTGAGAAATGTTCAAAACTTAAATCTTTACATAAAAATCAATCTTCAACTACAACTAGAACAGTTTTCTTACTCATTTATATCAGTTAAGAATGTAATGTAGTCTAAAAGTACAGTCTCTGTTACAAAAAATGAGTATGGCCCTTTTAGTAGTGATTCCCTTCTTCCTCCAAAAATGGCCTAAGTATTTTGCTTGAATTCAATTACATATCTTTTGAAAGTCAAAAGGTAATTTCTGTCGTCTTTGCGGTTTCAATTTCTGGTATTGGGCTGCCAAGTGGATGGGTTACTTTACAATTCACATCCAATAAATTTTAAGTCGTTCTTCCATATGAAATAAATTAATAAGAATCAGACAGTGGCAAATCTACATAGAAAAATTCCAGGTTTCCCCTCCTACGTACCAAATTTTCTTTAATTTCAGGGGACATTTGAGAAATGATGGTAAACAAAGGGTTTCCCAATGGAAAACTGTCCTCACTCAGTCAAAAGAAAGTGTTCAGTTAGCAAGAACAATATTAACACTGCACCTTTTAGTTTTATGTTTGTTTCTTGTATTATGTTTAATCATTTACTTTCAATTAATACCGTAATTGACAGGAGACACTTCCTTTCTGCTACCTTTATGGTTCGAGATCAATCGATGGTTACAACGGGAAACCTGGCACGTCAGGTGTTGAAGACCAGATACAGTTGGCACATACAGTGTGAAGCACCTGAGATAACCCGAGGCTCATTAAATGGAAGTACAAAGTACACTTTTTAAAACGTAAACGTATTAAAGTGACTTCTTTGGTCTCACCTATAGTCCACCTTTGTCAGGAAATACTAAGCGCGAGACTTCGTAAATCATCAGTTTTTTTCTGGTTGCCAAAGCTTTCTCATCTCTGCCGTCATTGCCAATAAGTAGCGGGTCTCCCATTTTAGCGAGAACCAAGCGACATTAAATCTGCAAGGCCTTCTTCTTGTGCCACATTAGCGGATCCAGTGAGCTCCGTTCGAGTGCGCCCTGCCCAAAACAAACCAAAAACGTCTCAATTTCATGCAGATCTTTTGGAAAAATTATCTACTTGCATGTTCCCCTCCCCATGAGGTTTGGCACCCATCTGCGCAGTATCCTGGATCACCCCCTGAACAGTAGCTGTTTTTGTCACCTCATCTTAACCATTTCATTTACCCAGAAAATTTCACAGTGAATGGGGTTTTCAACGAAAAATGTGTCCAAGCAGTGTTCGGCACTTCACTGTATCCGGGAAATCCGGAATCCCTCGATGAATCCTCATGGAAATTAAAGGATCATAAATTCATGTCTATCTCACTGATGCGCATCTTGGACAAATGTTTCTTTGTTGGTAAATTATATCAAAAAGCGTCCAGAAATTCGGCAGGGGGGTGTTGCAAAGATATATGGAACAGAAAATTATGGCACTCCATAAACAACACAGTGGGCATTGTGTGAAGAGAATGAGATTGGAGCGATGTATTCTGGTGGACCGAGTGTGAAATTAAATTGAAACCTACAAAACGATTTTCAATCTCATTTTTTCTGTGCATGCTTATTTTCCAATACTGCTGTTGAGAAAATTGCCTGAATTCAAAGAAGAGATTATTAAGCCATGTATGGTGAGTATGAGTTTCTATCCCCCAGCGACATTCCTCGATAAGCTCTATCCTGTGAGACAACAAATCTTTTGGAAAAATTATCAAACTTGCATGTTCCCCCTCCCCATGAGGTTTGGCACCCATCTGTGCAGTATCCTGGATCACCCCCTGAACAGTAGGTGTGTTTGTCACCTCATCCTCATCCGTCAAATTAACGCAGTTTCGAAAGATCCTATTTGGAAGCAAAAATGATACAGTTTTTGTAAATAGAGTTTTGCGAACTGCTTTAACAGCCATGATGAAAAAGTCATGTGAGGTTAACGCACACATTTTAAACTATAATTGGTTTACCAATATCAATCAAATGTTGTTTTTGACTAATGATGTGAGGACAAGTCACCTGCAAACACGGTAACTGGAGGTATACTTCAGGGGCGGATCCAGGACTTCTCCCAGGAAGGGGCGCCAACCCCTCAGAAGGGGGAACCAGCCTAATATATTGTAATCTGTGGGAGGGCGCGCACCGGGAGTACCCCCCCCCCCTTAGATCTGCCGCTTTACTTATTTGGTACAAATATCAAATTTGTTTTCGTTTTAGGAGGTACCAAAATATATTAAAGCTGGTAAAAATAGAATAGAAACATATTCATGCGGAATACTTTATTCCGACCATTTCCTGAAATTTTCCATTATACTTTTTGAACAATTGAATGATAAAGACCATCAAAACTGGTCCAGATTTTATGTGTCTTGGAAAGAGCTGTAAAAAAATCCGCGAACGTTACAACGTTACGTGTTCCATCCAGAACCAAAAGGAAGATTCTTGTTCATAACACATTAACGATGATCACACTCACAAACGCTTTCTCTTTCTTGAATTTATCAGTACCAAACGTAAAAAGTTCATTTAGTGCTCACACTATTTTTGCGCGTTACATATCTAATACTGCCATCTGTAGTAGAGATTTTTCAGTGAATCAATACGTACCCAATCGAGACTTTTCATTGTTCCGGAAAACGACCAAGAATTAAGAATTTGGGCTCATTATTACAGACAGGTACATTTAAATTTCCACGTACAACCAATGCGAACTCAGAAGAAAGGAAAATGACAGAAAGATTTACCTACCGCGTACGTAGTACGAGAGAAGGTAATATTTTCAGTTTGTTTGTCAGTCCACAGGGCGGGGGGGGG
>JBCAUG010261449.1:0-18234 GCA_038406175.1 Haplosyllis leylae
CCTTGTGTTGTTCTAACACACACACACACACACACACACACACACACACACACACACACACACACAGAGCTACTGTGCTTACTGGTAAAAAGACATTTCTCCCATATATCAGTGGGATGTCACGGGAAAGTGTTCCTCAACGTGAAAAAGGAAAATTGTAGTCCTGCACCAATGGTATGTGTGTATAGAACGCCCATAAATGGAAATATTGATCTCTCAAAAGTGAAATTGAAAAACTGATAAGGACAGCAGAATGCAATGCATTTGTCTCTGGTTTCTGACTGACACCGACATAAAGTTACACTGGAATAACAGTCCAGTCCAGTCTATTTTTCACATAATTTATTTGCCAGTGTTCCCGGCAATGACTTCACCAAAATTGAACAACAGCAATTCATTATAAGTTATTTCAT
This sequence comes from Haplosyllis leylae, assembly GCA_038406175.1. Taxonomy (NCBI): domain Eukaryota; kingdom Metazoa; phylum Annelida; class Polychaeta; order Phyllodocida; family Syllidae; genus Haplosyllis; species Haplosyllis leylae. Next base: position 414 of record JBCAUG010261449.1, read on the forward strand.
GCGAGTCACAGGCATTTTAGGCCATATTATGAGGTCATTTCTATTTGAAGTTATGTCGACGTCTAATTCAAAGTTTTCTACAATTTATCTATCATTCAAACTTTGGGACTGTTGCCCTATGATGATCAAATTGAGTCTAGGAAAATACAAATGCAAACTCCTAAATTAAAGAAACAACAGGGGATGATCACCAGGAACCTAGTTTGGTTATCTATCAAACAACTACAAGGATTCGAGGGCAAAGTACAAATGTCTAATATGCAAGTTTATCACTGACAAAGAGGTACACATATAGGGACACGGCTACCTCAGGTGCCCAGGTAAGAAGCTACTTCATTTTAGTTTTGTATTTTTGGGCGGAATGTCTTGGTACATTGGGTCATTTTAACGAACCTGTGGTCAAGTACCGTTCAAAATATCAACATTTACTATTTGCTTTATTACAGCTCTGGAATGTGATTGTATAACATAGTTTGCCGATAATAGATCTATACTTGCCACACCCTCCGGTAAGTGAAATCTGAATGAAATTAAATAGTGCATAAAATCTCTCAGTCTGAATATTAATCTCAGTTATTTTATTATTATGAAGATCACGCAATTTGAGAATAACTTCACTTGTACTGAGTATTAATATTTTCATTTGAAGCTTTCATTTCACATTTCGAACTCATTTAGATGTTATGCTGTTAAAATATTTAATATTTCAAACACACACATGTTGTTAAAATTTGGAACAAGATAACAAGATAACTTTAGTTTTAATATTTTTAATGTCAAAAGATTTTAACAAGACGAAAATGATCAGTAAACTGAAAAATAATTGTTCAGTGATGTATTCACTTAATTCTGTCACCTCTAGCTTTACAGATATAGCCTAATCTTTGTGCAGGCTTGAAGTGCTTTAGAATTTACAATTTACAAACAAACAATTTTATTCAAATTACATAGTAATAAAAAGATCCAGACCGGCTTTCATAATTCTTGTATTGGTGTTTGTTTAGTATTTTCTAATTGTCAGCATGCCACGCCCAAGTGGACTATTGATGGATCAAACCAAACAAACTTTGATACAGATATTTAGATTGTAACCTTCTCTGTGTACAGGCTCTTCTTGACCTTGTTCACAAAATCATCAATCTATGTTGAGAGACACCTGACTAAACGTTAAAGACAAGTGATGTTACAGTACCAAAATCACATCTTTCAACGAATTAGAGAATCTCGTTATCGAAAAAGCACCATTGTTTACACAACAAAAACTCTTCAAAAAAGGCGCATCGTTATCAATGAGTATCATTTAAAAATTTTTTGCGCAAGTTTCTATTCATGGGATGCACGTTTTACTCCTTAATAATTTGACTATTTAACTTACTAATTGTTTATCCCAAACAATAATACAGACAATTAACAATGAATTTAATTAATTTTGGTACTTTTATTGTAAAAACACTTCAACCTACACAGAATCATACACTCCACTGCACTCCACACAACCAAACTTTTAGGATTTTTTTTTTTACCAATACAAATGCACATATACGTCTACACTTCACTCATTAGTAAGTTCGATTTCAAGTTTAATTATAGTCTTTCCTGTCTTCCTATTCTTCTCAATGATCTCATTTACAATCTGACCCACATTAATGCTATTCTTTACTTCATGTTTCTTGCACTTACAGATGCATGGTACCTCACTCCTCTCAGAAAATTCATTCTCGACCTGTTTCACATTACTTTCAGATTGATGCAAAATTTCTTGTGCATTACTTGTCAGCTCATTCTGCTCTCCAGCAATTATACTACTAATTTTCTCTTGTTGGGTTTCAGACGTAACTTGATAACAATCCACTGCATCAGAATGATGACCCGTAATCTCCTTTACTAATTTATGTTCAACACCAGCCTGAAAAAGCCTAGACCCCCCAGAACAATGCAATGAGTGGTTGGTAAAGTAACCATCAATTTTAGCTGAACTAAGCAACTCCTTCACAACCTCCTTAATTTTATTTGATCCCACGACTTCTCTACCAAACCACTGTTTAGGAGTTGGTGCTTTCAAACTCTGAAGATACAAATTTGGTTTTTTCACATAGTTTTTGGGGCACAACCCTATGTATTTCTCATACAAATGTACCGGGCATCTGTTTATAGTTTTGCTCAGATAAATCCATACCACTTTACGTTCCTTTCTCATTTGATATAACCCACCATCATACGTCTTTGTACAATTATCCTCCCTGTACACAAGACATTTCACAACTTTTGAATTCAACTCAACACTCAATTGACTAGCTTTCTCTGGCATCTCACATCTAAGATAGTAATGCTTGTCTACTGCTCTAAGTGCTAAATTGATACCTAAGAAGAACAGTAAGGTTGATCTCAACTTATCAGGTGTATCTTCACCTAAAATTTCCTGATTCCACATTCTCTCTTCATACTCATAACTGATGAGATTTGCTTGCTTTTTTACCATTCCAATATTATCCACACACCTTTGCTTCATCACATTATCTAATACAATCTTCAAATCGTCAAATTCTACCCCATGTATAAGTTTCCACTTCAATTTGTTAATAGACAGAAATTTCTGAATGGCAACTATGAGCTGATACAGTGTTTTACCAGGGTATGGCCCATCACCTTTGCTCTTAGTAACTTCAGGCACAAATCTGCATAAAGTGTATTCTAAACATTGTTTCGTCAAAGACCCCAAATTATCTAAATCACAATCAAAAATAGTTTGATCATATTCATTCTAAAGTCTTGCAATTCTCCACTCCTTAAATGCATTCACAGCCCATCTGACCTTTGCCTCAGACCTCCTCTTCAATTTAATCTTCTTTAACTCAGCTATCCTTTCCTTGGTCAAAAACTTAAAATTCCTCTTTCTACTCACAGACTTGAAGACACCATACCACTGCTTTCCAACACTCAATCTCCTCGAGTTCACCCTAAAACCAAACCTAAACTTTACCAACCCATACATTACATTATCAACAACACAGCATAAATTTCAAATAATCCTATCAACCCAACTAATCCGCAAAACTAAATATTAAAAAACCTACCTCATAACTCGAGATGCTCCATACTTCATATCATTTGTACTGATTTTCCCCTCTGCCTGTGTAGCCAATACCACACTGAAATGCAATTTTACCACTCTCAAATAACAATCACATACCCCAATCTACTGAAATTCTTCACCCACACGAATCCCAATATAACCAAAATAAAAAACAACTATAACTTACTCAAAATTTGTCTCCTCAACTGATCCTGAATTGACATTCCCCTCATCTTCAAAATCAGAAATATCTGAATAATGCATAGCACTGACTTCTTGGCTGACCCCTTGCACATTCCCCATTCCATCAAATTCCATATCCTCTTCTATGAAACTTGTTAGACTCTCCCGATTATCCAATACACTAGGTGTTTGCGTAACAAATAATCCCATGTCATCATCTTCTAAGGAAAAATTATCTACCTCCGTAATTAAACTTGAAACAGAACCTTCACACACACACCCTTCCACTCTGACTTCATTCACAACACTGTGCTTTTGCTGCTAAAAATTTCTCAAAAACAATACCTAATTAACATCAACTCACGCAACCCATTCATTCCCATTGCATACCCCCTAAGTCCACATAGTTCAATATATACCTAACCACTTCCCTGCACTTATTACTGTCACCACTCAAGCATAAAATCACTCAAATACCGTTCGCACCAACCATCTGCTCACAACCTCAAATTATCTAAAAATAATTTCCCTACCCCCCTTCCCTTAACTCCATACCAATTAATGCAAAAATTTTTTTAAATCGTTAAAGATCCTCTTAAAAAGTCATTATTAAGGTCAAATATGACCTCGTCTACGACTCGGTCATATTCGACCTTAATAATAACTTTTTACTCGGTCTTTAACAATTACGTAACAAAATTTGATTCAGTTTTGTCTGTGCGTTTGACTGATACATTTTGTTCCAGTCCTAAAGGTCCAAGGTAGGTTTAAGAGAGATCAATATTATTATGGTGTTTGTCTCCCCGTTAACAAAACCTGAGTAATTCTTACAAAAAGACAATCACGTCCATTTTCCACCTGTATTGAGAAACTGTTGTTTGGATTTAACTCAGATGGGAAAATACAGCACGGCAACTATTATATTAGCTCCGTGGGTGAACAATGAAACTAAATCTCCATTGCAAAAAAAAAATAATTTTTTCTCCTGTACCTACAAGTATTTCTATTACAGCTTTGAAATCTATGTCAGACAACCCCGTCGAAAATAGGGGTATCAGCAGCCCAATGAAGCTGGACTGATATTCTCCTATTGTTTTTCAAAATTCCAGACAAGATGAACGGAGATGTAAGTCACGTGGCTCACGAAGCCTTCACCGGGGCGGGACATGATCCTGGATTACAAATCTGGAGAATAGAGGTAAAACCTGCAAACCCGATTTCTGCAAACGAGGTTTTATTTTTTAGTGTTCAAAAATGAGCATAAGATTTCCAGAACGAGATGGACATCAAATTATTTTTGAATAACAGCATAGTATTCCAATTGCACTCTGCAACAATTTCCCCTGAGCGTACTGATACAGTATTAAATAAGTCTGTGGAAAATTTTTATCTTGTAGAATTTTGAGCCTGTTAATCAGGATCCATCAACATATGGAAACTTTTACACCGGTGACGCATACATAGTACTTCGTGTGAGTATCCATCTACAATTATTTTCGCTTAAAATTGTTCGACAATGAAAAACATCCAATTCTTTTTTTTTTCTAATTATCTCGATAGTAATCACCGAATACCTCGTAAGAAGATTTGTATCAGTTTAGTAAAAGATCTTTGATCCGTTACTTCGTTTCTGACTCCTTCATACTTCTTGTAGACCAAAGGGAGGCCTGGTTCGCGTCGCAATGACTGGCACATACACTTTTGGTTGGGTAGGGAGTGCACCAAGGACGAATCAGGGGCGGCGGCGATGTACACAGTGGAACTGGACGACTCGCTGGGAGGCGCCCCCGTCCAGCATAGAGAGGTAAAATATCAATCACATTTGCTTGATTCGATACAGTTCGAAGTAAGATTTTGGCCATGGAATATTAGATATTGGGCCTGAAGCTCTGCGATGTCCTCACATACGACCATACTGTGGTATATACCTAGATAGCTCTTTAAAACGGTCAAATTTGAGAAACATCAGTATTCTCATAATAGTTCAAACAGAAATAATATGTTCTTCAATGTCTTTCAAGTTGTCAAATATTGTAAGGTGGGCAACTCGGGTTGAGAGAAAGATAACGTTTATTGGTGGCTCGTTAGAGTCACCTTAGTGGTTGATTGGCTCTTTTGGCCCCAAAATTTTGGGCCTGTGGTGGGGACCTATGAAGGCCTTTTTGTGGCCCAGTGAGTGTACATGGGGTGAGGATTCTACTTGGAGGTGGTGGGGACACCTCAACATAACATTATGTAATCGAATTTTTTTTGCTGCAGGTCATGGGGACCCTAAAACCTAGTATACAATGCACCCTTCACCCCTTCACTCCCCTTCACCCCCTTTGCCCCCTTCACTCCCCTTTGCTCCCTTTGCCCCCTTTGCTCCCTTTTACTCCCCTTCCCCTTCACTCCCTTTCACACCCTTTCACCCCCTTCACTCCCCTTTGCCTTCACTCCCCTTCACTCCAAACACATCATTGGTGGCTCAATAATACATTATGTAATCAAACTTTTTGTTGCCACAGGTGGTGGGGACCCTAAAACCTAGTATACAATATGCTTTGCTCCCTTTGCCCCCCCCCCCCCCCACTTTGTTCCCCTTTGCCTTTCAAATGGTGCAAAGGGTGAGAAGGGTGCTAGGGGTGAGAAGGTCGGTGCAAAGGGTGAGAAGGGTGTGAGGGGTGAGAAGGTTGATGTGAAGGGTTCATGGACAGAAGTTCTGCAGAAGTGTCCATGGACAGCCTCAGAAGTGTCCACAGACATGTACCCTCAGAAGTGTCTGCAGACATGTAGCCTCAGAAGTGTCCACAGAAGTGTCTGCAGACAGCCTCAGAAGTGTCTGTGGAAGTGTCTGTAGACAGCCTCAGAAGTGTCCACAGACAGCCTCAGAAGTGTCTGTGGACATGGCCACAGAAGTGTCTGCAGAGACCCTTAAAAGTGTCTGTGGACAGCCTCAGAAGTGTCCATGGAAGTGTCTGTGGAGAGCCTTAGAAGTGTCCACAGACATGTCTGTGGAAGTGTCTGCAGCCCTGTCTGTGGCCCTGTCCACAGCCAGGAGCGAAGGGGAGCGAACGAGCCACCTTGTGAAACTTTCACTGCCTGATATTTCTACTCTGGCTCTACTTGCACTGTGCTCTATATATGCTGGATATCTCAGCTAGCCATAGGCCATGCCAGTGTGGTGATTTGAACTGACCCCACCTTTTTAGGGCCCCCGTGGACCATTTTGACTGTTGTGAGTGGGACCCATTTTTCATAAATATTGATTTTCTTCCAATTAATTACTTTAAAAGTCACAATCTTTGATACTTTGGTATATTTAATCAACAAGCAACTTATTTGAAAAATAAAATATATTTTATATGATGAATTTCTATATTTTTTATAGATAAAAGTCAAAATTTACATTGTAATTAATATATAAAATATGTTAAAAATAAAAAATATAATAATTATTGTAATTATTTGGAAGAATTATCACTCCTGATTAATTATGTATCATTTGCAAGAAAAATTTCCAATAATCTTTTCATATTTAATTGAAAATATTTCTATCAGGGGAGAAGGTAGAAGGGGAAATGGTGCCTTAAGCTGAGGACTCAAGTGTTAAGGGGAGCAGCCAGCAGAGTTGGACCTCTGCCCCTAAGTTTAAGGGAGGGTGCCAAATTAAAACGGGGGGGGGTCGGTAAATGATACTACAGCGGTATCACACAGGAGTGTGGGCGGAACGTGCTGTGCTGTGCTGTGGCACGTGCCGTACCCTGCAATATAGAGTGTTACTTAGTTCACCCAAATGTTTCTATGGTTCACTGACAATTGCATAGCAGTGAAAGATCCAGCTGGGTGCCAACTGTATGTTTTGCTAATTTTCCCCAAACATTTTCCCAGTGACGTCCCAGCTGGACAAAAACTTTTGTCCATTTTGTGCATGCGGTTTGAGGAAAAATTGAAAACATATCAAACTGGCCCCGATTCGAACGGATATCTATGCTAACAATTGGCTGTTTGGATCTCTCTTAGTTTGCAAAGGATTTTATTCTTGGTTTTTTATTCATAATGAACTAAAAAGAACTGAAATGCCAACTGAATGGAAAAACGCTTCAAACCTTAATTTTTCAATTTGACAGTATAACAATTAAGATTTACCTTTGTTTCAGGTTCAAGGCCACGAATCCAAGTTGTTCCTGTCTTATTTCAAGAAAGGCATCAAGTATCTGGCAGGTGGAGTTAGGTCTGGATTCAAGCACGTGGAACATGGGAAATACCAAAGAAGGTTGTTCCACTGCAAAGGCAAACATACTGTCAGAGTTCAACAGGTGAGATAGTCAGTAGTGTTGATCTACGTAGCCATGGTGACAACTAAGCGGGTTCTGGGCTTGGTATGACAAAGCTTTACAAAGTGTGAAGTAGACCGTTAGTTTAGATGCTTTCTTTGTTTGAGTTTCCCCAGTGTTTTCTCAGGTGGAACTCACAGGTGCTTCAAAGTTGACGTTGTCAGGTAAATGAAGCATGGAATAAACACATATTCTAAACATGTTAAAGGCAAAATAGGTTACACTGTTATAAATCTGAAAGAGGATAATTAATTAATTGAGAAAACGTGTGTTTAATACTATTTGTGTGTGCAGGTTGAAGTACACTTTGCCTCACTGAACCAAGGAGATGTATTCATTTTGGATGACGGACCAAACATTTACGTCTGGATCGGACCCAAATCCTCCAGAATGGAACGGATCAAGGTACGTTAAGGTGGTAAACAAATTTGTTCGTTCATTTTTTTCTATCTTTGCATATTACAGTACTGGTTTGTATTCCAGGGCACTGAAATAGCCAGGAGAATCAGGGATGAAGAAAAAGCTGGCAGAGCTCATATCCATATCATAGGTGCGCTGCATAAATTGTCCAACTAAAATTTGTTTAAGCACATTTCTTTGCAATTTTCTTGAAGATTACAGTACAACAATACTTACAACTTTTTTTCAAATCTTACAGAGAAAGATTGGAACACACATGAGGAATTTTTCAAGGCATTGGGCAGAAGAGACAAGGTTATAAAATCAGGAGATGATCTGGATGATGCTGACGTTGTGAGACAACTCGAGCAATCCATCGTCTTGTACAGGTAACATCTCTCAGTATCTTTACAAAATTGAGCAGTAAAGGTAAAGGGAAACTTTCGGGATGAAATCTGTCTGAACTGTTGAGGTTGTAGTCCGCCAAAAAAGCAGAGTAGTAGTCTGTGTCCAATACTGGGGGTTGATATTGATCAAAGTCAAACTGAAATAGAAAAGGGAAAAAGACAAAGATATTTTCATGCGCCTGGCAGAATATTTGAACGTGAGCAGGACGATGATTGTGGGGCGCACGAGGTAGCAGAGCGGCCCCTGCACAGGAACATTCTCGAGAGTACGGTATGTGCCGTGGTAGTGGTGGTGTAGTCTCTGGATTTCAAGTGTTGATTGTGTTTCATATTTTATAATTGGCTTATGATAATGTCAAATTATATCGTCATTACGAGGATTATATCATTTAATTCAAAGTGATTTATCAGGATATTATTTTTGAATTGCTTATGTGATAAATAAAAATTATTATGTTGCCGTTCCAAATGATGGCCTTTATTCCCTTTACCAAATTTAGTGAACAAATGAACTGTAATAGTATCTTGTGTATATCAAATATACTGAAAAATTTCAAGGGCAGCAAATTACAATTATTCATCTGCTGGCTTGTCGATAGATAATAAGATATTACACATCTACAAAAAAAAGGAAACTTGAATTGGTGGATTGGTTGGATACGTTTCCCCCTCACTCACGGAACTAATGTTTGTAAATTTCCTGCAGTTTTGGGGAATTTTGGCAAATGTTAGTACCCCTTGAGTCTTGCAGTTTTAGATCCGCCACTGTAAATCGACATCCATGGTCATATGTTGAACTGAAAAAATAATCAACGCGGCTGATTTTCAGTGATGTCAACTGAAGACATTCAGATGAAATTGATAATCAATCATTTTATGGTGTTTAGGTATCTTAGGATTTTTACATTCCATAATTCATTTGTTACAATAGATCTATTTGCAATCAATCTTCAGGTTAGAAAATGTGTCTGGTGGTAGACAAGGTGCTTTCCCGTGCGCAGACAACCCGTTGTCAAGATCCCATCTTTATTCTGACGTACGTCCATATAATTTGTGATGTCTTCTAACACCTCACATCACAAGGATTCACAAATGGGCATCAGTTCATTACACTGAGATCTTGTCCGTACTGTCTTTGTGTTTCACTATCAAACTGAAAAGTACAATTGAGCTGAGTCCTGCGCACACTTAATCTCCACCAACCAAATTCATGATCACATTCGTAACTTGCCACATCTCTTTAATTTTAACAATAGAAATCATTTGACCACCCCCACCTCATAATCTCGGAGAATGCTTTTTTAGTTTAGAATCTTTTACATACGCTGCTGGTTTTTAGATGGAATAACTTAATTAGCATATAAACTTCTATATTAGCACAGGAATCATCTTTACCTGCATTATTTTGTAAGCAGCTCCATTTGATTATCATTAAGATTTATAGTTTAATCATAAATTTCAAATTAGCGTTAAAAAGAACACATTAGTGTGCTTTTATTGGTCATGTAATAGGCTGAAATAAACTAAATTTGATTATTCCATTAAAAAAAATTAAGCAATGTTTTTAACGAACATTTATTATGATTCCTTAGAGTTGTTACGTGTTAGATTCAGGATTCAGTGGAATCTTTGTCTGGACTGGAAAAGATTGTTCAATGTCATTCAAGAAAAAAGTATGGAAGACCGTCAGTGTAAGTGGTCTTCTCTAATCGCTCTTTAAGTTTAGAAGTCTGTAATGTTCCATTTATTGTTTCAATGAACTGTTCATTCCATGTTGATTTTTTATTGTGTGTATTGTAAAACTGTTAGAGAACCGAATTCACCCAGTTCACGTGTCACACAAACTTGTAACTTATTATCTTCCCATTATGATTCAGGATTTCATAGATGTCCGAGGTTATCCGGAATGGATCACTGTAACTCGCGTTCTGGACGGCGGAGAAACTCCACTGTTCACGCAGTACTTCAGTGACTGGCATGACCGAGACGAAATTCTCACCCCGCAACCAAATCTGGAAGAGGAGCACAGTGGTGATAATGTTGCAAGTGAGTAAAATAAATCGTTCAATCTGATATCTTCAAAATGATCGATGTGTGCAGCTTTCTGAAATTTAAATTTTATTGTTTGTCCTACTTCTCACATCATAGATTGCCCGATCTAATTTGATAGGGTCTTTGAATTGTCCTCCGTTTAAAAACCACTGAAGCACTTGGTTATTTTTACAATAATAACGATAAAAAGCCCAATGGGTTATTTCTTTTACTTTCTTCGATTTTTCGGGGCTATTTAATTTAGGATTGTTAATAGAGAAATACAGATCAGTGGGGCGATTCACACAAAAATAAGTAAACATGGAGGACGCATTCTTGTAGCATTGTTTTTTTCCAGAGCAAAGTTATGAATCATTTGACGGCAGTACGCTTCACGAACAAAAATGTGTCAAAGTAAAAGAATATTTGCCTGACGATGGAGATGGGAAAGTAGAGGTGAAGATTTCCAATCAATAGATCGTAAAAATAAGACCAGTTTGTGATTTCCAAGTTTTTAACTGGACGCAAAGAAAGTTGAAATGTCTGTTGCATCATCCTACACAGTTCACTCTCCATCCGTTGTTATAGGTTTGGAGAGTGGAAGATTTCAAGCTTGTGCCGGTTCCAGAGAAGTACTATGGAATTTTCTTTGGCGGTGATAGTTATGTCATTTTGTACACGTATCACTTACATGGCAGAGAGGCACATATCATCTACTTCTGGCAAGTAAGTCATCCAAAACCGCACACAATTTAACAAAACATCTGTGTCAAATGAAAATTATCCACCAGTGCAATATTATTTTGTGTTTGCTTCCAGGGACTGAAAAGCACTATCGACGAGAGAGGCGCATCCGCCATACACGCCATGAAACTAGATGATAAATTTGGTGGAGAACCGGTCCAGGTGGATATCATTTGTTAAGGAAATTAACCATGACTATGTATATTAGAAAATACTTTTAGGTCATTCAAGAACATCTGACAGCAAAGTTTTGATTATATATATTTCTGTGACTGTTTGATTTGCAGGTTCGAGTTGTTATGAACAAGGAACCAAAGCACTTTCTCAAGATATTCGGAGGAAAGTTAATTATATTTATGGTAATCATCAAGTTTACCACCTTTTCGGCTCTAATGAAATGATTGCTTTTGTGTTGTGTAAAACAACATCCAATTCCCGCTCACTTTCAAAAACTGCTTGCTCATTGGCACCCAAAATTTCAGCACATTTGCTATTTCCTACAATTCCTATTTCAAAAAAAGCTTTTTGATCCTGGCTTCAAGTTTTTTTAATTTACCAACAACAAGAGAGTCCTCCTGTGTGAACGCAAGAGGCATACCGACCGCTGCGTAGCAAACCTATCCCAGGGGAAAAAAAATTCAAAAACATAATTTTCAAAAAAAAAAAATTTCAAAAAAAAAAAAATTTCAAAAAAAATTCAAAAACAATTTTCAAAAAAAAAAAAATTTAAAAAAAATATTTCTGGGGGGGCAGCATCAGGGGGGCTACCCCCACTGCCCGCCCCTAGCTGGACTGGGTACCCCCCCCCCTTTACAAAGAAAGCCTCTCTTGTAAAGATTAATTATCTATGTAACCGATCACGAAAGGGAAGATGGTTAAAAATCCGTTTCTGTTGGTCTGTGAATTAGCCCTACTGGGGAAAGGGCATATATTACAAATCCAGTTTGTGTCTGAGTACTTTCATTTCGTATGGTTAATCTAGCTTGTTGGGAAATCAGCTAGATCCAGATTTGTGGGATCTACCTCATAAATTTAATAAATTTTAATCAAATGCGTCAAAGGAAGGAATGACATTTTTTAAAAATATAAATATTTATAAATATTTTCTTTGTTTTTTCGCAGGGAGGTCACGTGTCTGGTTTCCGTGGAGTTCACAATCACGATACGTATCACCCCAACGAACCCGTCATGTTCCACGTGAAGGGCGACAAACCAGATCAAACCAGAGCTACACAGGTAGATATGGGTAAATGGCTAGCTTCAGCTGCAATATCACCTTTTGTGGCTCTCTGTAACGCAAGTTTACTGGCATGTGGGAAAAACTTTAGGTGAATGTAGAAGAGAATATTACAACTTTTTGTCCCCCTAAAGATGGTACACTCCAAAGAAAGTCGGAACTTTCCACATTTTACGCTCCTCCCTAAGAAGTATTAGCGTGTTTGCTTTTCGATTTTTCCCACCTTACAGCAATGAGGAGAAAATTGCACTGACGATTTTTTGTTTTACAGGCATTTAATCTGACTCCGCAGTTTGAAATATTTTCCCTAATAAAGTTGTGATCTTTTGTTCAGGTGGAATGTCGAGCAGCTTCACTGAATTCCAACGATGTCTTTGTTGTCGATTGCCCGGACAGAACCTACATATGGATAGGAAAGGTACTCATGTCCTGATAAAAAATGATAATCCAGTAAAGTTTGACATCAGAAGGCAAAGTAACAGCAAATGAAATGCTAAAAATAGATTAATAATTAATTATGTCCACACAACAATTTCAATGTATTGAATTGCATTTTATTCCAGAATGCAGATGACAGAGAGAAGGAAATGGCTGAGTACATGATGCAGTTTGTTGCACCGGGGAAGTAAGAAAAATATCTTTATTTTAAGTATAAATTTTGAGAAGACACATGTATCCGTATCCTGTCATATTCAAACAAAATTGATTTTTTTTTAATTTTTGGGAGCTTGAATTTTAACTTCTGGCGTGAATAGTCTGTATTTGACCCTTGTAGGCCCCATCCAACTACCATACATGAGGGTCAAGAAAATTTGAGATTTTGGAATGCCATTGGTGGAAAGGAAAAATATTACACAGAAAAAAGAAGAGAGGTATATAAGCTTGTGTCTAAGCAGCATGAGAAAAGTGGTTGAACTTAGCTCATCATTCTATTCAAGATTAATTACTTCAATTGCATGGAGTTCAGGATTTGTGATTCAGTGTAAATGGATTCCAAGTGTAATATCTTTAATTATGTCTGTCTGTTTCCGGCGAAAACACATCTGTTTGAGACTAAGAATTTCATTTTAAGAATACAGATACGTTTCTTCATGGTCCAGATCAAGTAGATCTATAAATAACAGAATCATTAGGTAAAGATCCAATGAGAATAGATGTTACATATCACATTATTTTGCCTGTAAATCGTTTTATCCCATTGAGGCCTTCTTGAAAGATGAAGATCATCTCAAGGTCAGGATTACTGGACGTCAAACCATATCAGGCCAAATTATAAAGATCCCTTGTCTACTTACTTTAAATACTTTTGCTGTGAATTTTGTGTGGTTTTGTGTGGTGCGTCTTCGATGAAGACGTATTCTAGTTAATTTGAGATTTTCAATTTTAGGATACATTAAGAATACCTCCCAGGTTATTTCATTGTTCCAATGCATCTGGAAAATTCAGAGTAGAGGAGGTTTATGATTTTAACCAAGAGGTGAGTACAAGTTGGCTTAAACACTAACTGAAACAATTACTCTGTCATGTTCTCGTCCCTTGAGACATATTCCACTTGCTTTTGTTGATAACAGGACCTGGATGAAGATGATGTTATGATGCTGGATACATATGATGAGGTAATTCCGTTTAGAATCACATGAAATGCTCCATCGTATTGTTCACAAAAGTCCACAAAACTATTGACGTATATTTGGCCTTTGCAGATATTCATTTGGATTGGAAAAGGCTCAAATGACTTTGAACGAAAGGAATCCATGAAAACAGCAAACGTAAGTCTCTTCTCGTCAAAGATCCTCCTTCTTTGGGTGCAGCTAGACATTGGCAGGACAGACACTTGTCTCTTTGACTGTTTCAAACGTTTTTGAAAATGAAACAATAATAAATATCACGTATATCACTGGTATTATCAGTGATTATTACTAAACTCCCAGCTGTGACGATAGTGGTTACTATTCGTGCACTGGGCCCTCTGAAGAGGAGACTATGCAGAGGTGCAGAAGAAGGAGTGGCAGCTGATGCCACCAGTGTCCATCTGAAATGTCATACATGAGTACTGCTCCTAGTATATGTATACTGGTATGCATGTAGGCTAAATACACAAGGAAGCAGCTTCCAGATTAGTATTTATTGCTTGAGCCCCCCCCCCCCCAGATTGAAACTTTTAGGAGCAAACAGATATCAGTACATTTACCAAGGAGGTATACATCTCCCATACTAAACATGCAACTTGTCTCTTGTACACAGAGAGGTAATTTACTCAAACAAATGAAGAACCTTGAACATGCTCTAAAGTAATAGGCAGGAAAATCCTAACATGCAATAAATACATTTGTCACAATGTGCATGCAGCAGATGAGGTTAACTGTTGGGTTCAAGTGGGAATCAGTTACTTAAGTTGCTTAAAGCATTAAATGTACAAATTGAGCCACATTACTTACAACAAGCTTGACAAGTCTAGATAGGAAAGAGTAGCTGCTTTGTAGGTAAGTGAGCTGAAAGCACTCAAACATTTTAACTTTGTAGCTTCTACATCTGAGAGGTCTCAGGGCTGCTCCCACAGCTACCTGAGAACTTCCTACTGTTAATTCATGGTACTTAACAGTCTGGTGGTTAATCTAAGGTTCTGCAATTTAGGTAAGAACCTAACCTTTTTAAGGGACTAAGCCTGATCACTAGAATATTATTAAACCCAGAAAGTAGTCCCTTACACCTACACAGAACAAAAATCATCATCCAATTAATTCAGCATACTCCTGTACATCAGGGGTTAATTTGCACCTTCATCTCACAATAAGACCAATTATAATACTGTGCAAGCACAATTAAGGGTACTGGCCAGGAAAGTGTAAGCAGGAATATCAGTTGGTACTCAGGTTTACACTCTGGCTGGAAATTGACTAATAATAACCATTAAGGTTGCAAAGGAGTGTGATTGGCTATTGAAAGGTGGGTAATGAGTATATGTGACAGATGTGTCCTGACTGGCCACATGAGGCTTCTTTATTTGAGTGAAAGTGTACTCAAAGTAGGGAATACTACCAATTTATCACAATTCAACTTGTATTTGATGTGTTAGGGTACCAGATTGATGTGAACTTTCATTATTTTCACATACAGTGTACGCATGGTGAACCTTTCAACACTGGTTCAGTTTTAACATTCATGCATGGTGACTTTTCTATATAGCAGTATATTTCTGGTTTAGATTTAATGTTCATATGTGGTGACCTTCCTGCATTTAAACTATTAGATGCAGGATCCAACATCACAACGATATGTCCCTTGCTAAGTTTCAACATTCAAGCATGGTGTCTTTCAAGCATAGGCTTCATCCACCTCCACAAACCAACATTTAGGTGTCATGACCTTTTCACTGACAAGAATCTTTGTCACCATTGTGTTCTGCCGTGTCTGATTATGTGATTTAATTTAGCCATAACTTTGCTTCAGGTCAGTAGATAGAGAGAAAAATTTATCAAGATACAAAGAGTCAATGAGAGGTAATGAGAAGGAACAATTAGGAGATGAAGAGTGAGATGTGAGAGAAGAGTAAGATGAAGGAGGTCTGAAAGTGTATCAAGCCAAATCTGCAGAGAACCAAGTCCAGTGGGGAGGGAGGGGTGGCAATGGTTGGGTATCAAAATTGCTCATAATTTCCTTGAACACATTTTGCTTTTGCACTTTTTGAAATCCAATAAAATTGTGAAAAATTGATATTTTTGTAGCTGTCCACACACCAACCAACCAACCAACCAGAAAGACATCATAGTGAGCAGATTAGTTGCTTTGCTCTTGAGGCGGCACAATTAAAAACACTACACAGATGTTCAACAGCAAGTGTCCCCACCACCAACCCAAAAACTGCCCAAAATAGGTCACTTTAAAAGGCGCCCACATTTATGCGTAGCCCCTATGAAACTGCTTAGCCAACTCCAGGAGTCACTAATAATTCTTTGGTCCCCGTAAATTGTGCTTGTAGTAGCCCTTTTCTATCATTTCAGAACTACCTCATTAGTGATCCGACTGGGAGAAACCCGGAGAACACGGTGATGATCGTCACAAAGCAGGGCTTTGAACCTTTACCTTTCACTGGGCAGTTTCCCGTCTGGGATTATGATTTATGGAATGTACGTTCATTCATAAGGAAGGATTTATCTGAAATTTGAAGCTTGGAAAATGCATTTTGAATTAGATGTACATTTGAAAGAGATTTAATTTGGTTTTCTTTCATTAGAGTGGAAGAACTTTCGAAGAATTGACGACTCAGATTGGCAGAGAAAATGCTGGTATTCGTCTTTATGAAGATGTAAGTTTAAGGAACAATCACCGTGTTTGCAGTCTGGGTGGGCTCAGACCAAGGATTTGGTGTGCAGGTACGAGGTCTGTGTCAAAGACACAGACCAAGTGCCTGCTCACCAAATCCGAGGTCTGAGTCACACCCAGACCAAAAACAAGGTGATTGTTCCTATTCTAACACATCTACTTGACAAAAGACTTTAAATTTGTCATATTTTATCATTCTGTGGCTTTATTTTGGGTGCCATTTTCTTTTTATTTGAAAGAACTCTTCACAGGAGGAACGAAAATTTCCTTGGCAATCTGTGTTATGTCCAACCCAGACCTCTAGGTCTGGGTTGAGTCCTACCCAGACCTAGAGGTCTGGTTGAGGCTCAAAGAAGGCATTTGGGTTATTTCAGACAATTTGCATAGAAAAATCTTGGTCTGAGACATCAGAGACTGCCCCGGCGTGTTAGAATACTGAATAGAGCCCGGTATCACAAAAGATAAAGGTCAAATTTGGTATTGTAACATTTAATCTATGTTCTCTCAAAAAGTTATTTTCATATGCCCCATCTGGGTCCACAATGCATTGACTAAAATGTGACCAAACACATAGACATCGCCACTTGAGATACTGGCCAAAATAATTCAAATCGCTTGATCTCACACGTCATTACCCAAAAATTCTGAGAAATTTGCCCCCGTTAATATTTTCTTATTTTCACATTCTTAGGCCATGTTTAGGTTGGCCGCTCAAATCATTTTTGACTTCCTAAATGAGGACCAAAATAGCTATTTTCCTAATATTAAACTAAAGATCGTCGAACCATTTCCATTAGGTGAAAGATATTTATGACGACACAAGAACATACTCCTACCGAGAACTGAGCAAGAAATCTGATCCACCAGAGGAAGTTGATGTCAGAAAGAAGGAGGTTTGTGTTCATTACGGTTAGAGAATATAGGGCCACTATGGTGGAGAGAAGTTACGTAATCACCCCATTCAGGGTGATTATGTAACTTCCCACCACCATAGAGGCCCAAATAAGGAAATGTCACATTCAGCAAATATGGACATAAAGGTCAAATAAAGTTCAGAAAATTATAGAGGAAAACAAAAGAATTTGTCACGCTTCAGTGAATTTCATAA